>JAOUQU010128514.1:0-25946 GCA_028566735.1 Ammoglanis amapaensis | reverse complement strand
ACACACGCACACACACACACACACACACACACACACACACACACACACACACACACACACACACACACACACACATTCTGTACCTAGAATTCGTTTGTGTGTTTGTTGAGTAATCCATACCCATTTCTGGAGTCCACACCATCTCTTCATGTACAGTCTCCATCAAGGCATTCACCATGCCAGGTTCTTTCAGCACGGCATACACACCTCGTATGTCCCCATACATAAACGTGTTGTGAATGGCAGGATCTCTGCATCGGATCTGGGGTGGATCAGCTCGTACCGTCTGAATCCTGTCCGCCCCGTGTCTGAGACGTGGTGCAGCAGGCAGTGGCCGTCTACTCATCGTCCTCCTGTGTGCCAGTGCCCTGCGCCTCTCCTCCCAGTCCTGCTGCTCCTGCTCCAGTCGAAGGGAGCGCAGTGTGGCCGATGTAAAAGCAAACGTGTTTTGTGACATTTTAGGACTACTAGGTAAAAAACAAGAGAGGACGTTTCATAACTGGCTGTCAACTAAAAGCACTACCACATACAGTACAAACTCTCATGCACACTTATTTTAACAGTAACTAATAGGTAATAGCTTATTAAATTTTGCTCAGTAACATGGGTGATATATATGTAATAACAAATACAATCCCAGATGAGTGCTCAAAACAAATGGTGACGTGTCTGTTTGTTGGAGGGTTTTATGCTGTGTAAGGACCCTCATTAGTAGCCAGAGGTGTACAGACTGTCAAAAGAATGCATAGTCTGACCTAAAGTGCAAAATCAGATGTGATCAAGCTCCTTAGCACTGGACTATATGAATGATTATGGAGTTTAAAAAAAATCGAATTCGTGTGTAAAACAGCAAAATAACAAAGAAATGTTTTAACAAATTCAATAAAATTTAAACAGCTACATTAGCAGTAAGTAAACCAAATAAATTGATTACATTATTAAAATAATCAAGATGTTTCACCAATACCCTGCCTTGACAAACTGAAGCAAATTATTGGCCACGTTTCTAAAACAAGCTTGTGTCCAAATATCCTGGGCCATAATTTTACGAACTACATGTACATTAAGCAGTTCATGGTGAAATAAACATTAAAAGTAGAAATTTACAACAACAAATACATAAATAAGAAAATATGCTAGATAAGTACAAATTAGTTGTCAGTTTAAAACAAGGCCTATTGACATTTAAGACTAGAAAGAAAATTCCTCACTAACCTTCTTCTCTGTCCAACATGGAAAGACTCTCAAGATTCAGCCTTCTAAAAATGCCTTATCCTGTTCATTATAGGACAGATATTTGGGGTTCGATACAATTAAAACACAGTTAGTACTGTACAGTGCGACCTTACACACAGAGTCAGAAGATTTTGCTGAACTAATTCCACTCCACGGTATTAATAGAATAGAGGGGAAACAAATACAATCTGCCATGACACAGCACTACCAATAGAGGGTGCTGCAAATTCTCAAACATCGCTTAATTGCCGATTAATTTAACTAGATATACTTTTAAAGTATTTATTACTTGCTCCTTTCTTTTTTATTATTTTTCTTTGTGGCACTGTCCCAGCTGATAGTACAAATGAATGTATATGGAGTTCTGTTTATAGCAACACTTTGTGTAACTACATGTTTTGAATACAAGCAAATCAAAACAAGTTTACATATAGAATATGTACCTCTTGTTTTACATTAACAATGTTAACAACATATTTTAACATGGTGCAATGTTGTTAATATGATGCAATGATGAATTTACCCCTATTGATGAGAATCAGTTCAACTTTACAAGACTGACCATCACAACTTAAGCCTGTGTCTTTTTTTCTTTTGTGTGTATTTATATCAATTATTTAATTCTTTAGCTTTCAGTAACTCTAGTTGTACTGACTGTGTGTTTGTGGACTGTGGGAGAAAGCTGGGGCATGTGAAGAAAATTCATTCAGACATAAGACCCAGTGCTCCCCACTACACCACCAAAACTGCTATAATTAAAAAGGTGTTATAATGCATAGGCTCTCTAGCTGATCCAAATCTTTCGTCTACCATGACAAAGTTCTGTCTAACAGTACCAGCTGTGCCAGGACAGTCAGGTAGAGTCAAAGCTGCACTTTCTAAATCATTGTACCATATGATAATTATAATCATAAAATGGAGATACAGATCTAAAAACATATGCAGGCAGTATATTTTATTATTATTATTGCAACCCTGCTAGAAGTATTACTAGTAATGAACGTATGCTGTAGTGAACATTATTATTAATGTTAATGTTTTAATCCCCACTCATCCCCCATCATAATGAATACTGGAGTACCACCAAGGCTGTATACTGCGTCCACTATTATACTCCCTGTTCACCTACGACTGTGTACCTGTTTATGGATCAAATTCTATAATCCAGTTTGCAGATGACACCACGGTAGGCCTAATCAGAGGCAATTATATATACATACTGTCACAACATTGTCAGTCACTTTGACTAAAACAGTCTGACATTGACATTTTTTGGTAAATATGTATTTGGTATTCAATCGATACCAACTACACGAACTCTTATAACTGAGACATTGTGGAATATTAGCATAACAGTGAAAGTAACGCCTTTCACACCAGAACTGTTTGTGGTTTCAGTCTAGACTGAGAAGGTGTTTACTTTCACTTTTGCTTTGTATGCACATAAAATAGTTGTGTTAGAATGATCAAAAGATGGATATGGAGTTTCTATTACAGATAAAATGTTTTAGGTGACAAGAATGCTGTCGTGGTTCTGTTTATGAACGTCGCTGTTATTTTCCGATGATACAGATTTAGCTCGACTGCTATCGAAGGTATTGTTCCAAACTTCTTTTAACAATCTGTCGTGTGAACGCAGCATTAGGTTCAAGGAACCTAATTTTCTTTTCTTTAAAGTATGTTTTGTTTTTGGTTTAAAACATTGTCCTTTCAGGTTTTCGACTTGAACCTTGAATAATAATTGCGTGTGTAATGGAAATATAAGAATAATCGTTTTTAAATATATAGTTATCAGTCAGCCAGAAGATGGCGAAACTGGGCCACACGTTGTATATTCGAGGATTTCCTGACGACATGGAACCTGACAGACTGATCGATAAACTTCAGATCCATTTTCTGAGAGAGAGAAACGGAGGAGGAGAGATAACATCGATACGTTTAAAGCCAGCAGAACGGTGTGCCATTATCAGATTTGAACACAGTTCAGGTTTGTTTACGTTTCTTCTTATGTGATGGGGAAGTAATATTTGAGACATATCATTATGACCACCTTCCTCCATAAGCAACGAATTGTGATGCCCCCATCTCACAGTTTACCACTCCTTGGGCCACTTTTGATATCTACTTGCCATTGCAGACCGGGGACACCCCACAAGAGCTGCGGGTTTAAAGATGCTGTGATCCAGTCGTCTTGCCGCCACAATTTGGCCCTTGTAAAACACACGCAAATCATCATGCTTACATACTTTTCTGCATACTGCTTAAAGAATAAAACGTTTGCTCTATGATATAATAAAACAGACGTAGAATATAAATCGTTTTTCACTTCACCTGCCAGTGGTCATAATGTTATGCTTAATTGCTGATAATTTAGGAATAAAAGACATGGTTTTGCATAATGAACTTTATTGCCAAAAACGTATAAACACCTGACAATCAGGACTATTATCTCTGCTTTATCTGGCTGCACATTTTTGGTCTATTTACCTTCACTAAAAGAGCACATAAACTCCCTAGAGAAAGGACCTGGACCCCTCCACATGGTGACCCCACCCAGTTTTCAGGGATATTTTTTGAGATTAAGGTGAAAGTGCTGGAGTGGATAGTAAGTCTCGCTCAAGTCATGTCTATATAGACCTCTTATTACACATTGAGCCTCTCCCAGACTTTAGCATAATACTTAACCTATTTGATTTAATTGTACTCCTGTTAAATGTGGGTGTGGATAAAACACTTGAACTCAATAATTAAAAGGGTGTCAAGTATTTTTGGCCATGTAGTACATCATAAAAATGTAATTTCCAGAAATGCTGGGAAATTTCAGTTAATGTGCTCAAATAACCACTACATGTCAGATTCTTGTTTTATTTTATTTTACAAAGTGTGCCATGCTTTCCAGAAATTAGGTTTCTACAAAAATATTTCATATAAAAACAGGTGTTTTATTCTTGAGTTCTGAAGAGCCATTACTCGTTTAATTTTTCCTTTTCACAAATTTTTTGAAGAATTTTGCTATTTACATTGGATGTTATATGGCGGTTGAATGCATATCTTTTCATTTGTACCTTTCATTTTTCACAGTCGCTTTAAGTGTTTTCAGACAAAAACCACACATTTTAGAGGTGGACGGCAGGGAGTATGAGCTTACTTTAAGTTATCCGTGGCAAGTGTCACCACACCTGAACAAGGTGAGTATTCTAAAATCATCTGCATACAGATAGCCACAGAATTATTGGCAGGCTGCTACAGATAGTGAAGAAGGGTCTGTGTAAATAATTAATAAATACAAGTCATGGACACATTTGGTCTTTTAAGAAAACATGTTTGTCTCACTATATTCATGTGAATGTTTACTCTAAACAGCTTTAGTTTTTAAAGTGCAAATTGGTCTTTCAGTTGGGTATGGGTTTGGTGTCCTAACTGTGGATATGGGCACCCCAGATGCTTCCAAATTACATCTTCAGCAGTGAGCAGACTCCTTTATGCAAAGTGACTTACAATTACAATGTAACACAGCTAAGGGCCATTCAACAGTGGCAACCTTTTGATCTTTAGCTCAGTACACCAGTACAAGGTCACCACTACTCCAATCAGTTACGATCGCTGTAGAGTATTGTTGTCGTTCTAACGTTCTCACTCATTTTCTTAACTGATTTACTTGTCAGTGGTCATAATGTTATACCTGGCTGATGTTTGTATAATACATATATACTTTTACACACGTTGTTGTTTACTGTTTCCTTCAGGTAATCCTTGATGTGTCCATGACAATTGACTGTAAACTCCTGCCGCGGGGAATTGAAAGTATAAAAATGCTTACTGAGACATTTCCCAGGCTTTGTATTAACTACATCGAACCGCAAATGCACTGTTCTGTAAGTGGACCATACTCTGAAATTCACGCTGCAGTATCTTATTTGATGGAATTTCTTGAAGACTTTGATGTTACAAGACATGAGTGGTTTTCCCCATTACAACAAAGTAATTGTGGTTCAGACAGTAAGAACGACCAATTTAAAGATAGTGCTTCATACCAACATCCAGGCTTTCATGTCAGTCATATAGATTCGAAGTCCCCTGAAGTGCAGAACGATGAAAATATGCTTCCAGTGAACCCAGATCTTGAACAGTGGAAAAGTACTAATCCTCAACAGGCTAATCCAGATGAAAGAATAAAAGACTGGATTGATTCGACCAATGTGGAGGCACTTTCCTTGATCATGGAGGCTGACATATTTGCATATCTAAGCACTAAAAGTAAGGAGTATAGGCATATTTTGAAGAACCATTGTATATGTGTCATAGATGTTACTTCTGAGGGGATCACCACATTGTTTTTGCAGTCTGAATCCAAAATCAGAACAAGGGCAGAGGATGAAAATCACATAAAACAAGCTCGCAATGAGCTTAGTCAGCTTTACCAGCAGCTGGAAAGAAATTTGAGAAGAGCACAGATTCCAAAGAATGTTCTCGGCCTGCGTGGAGGAGACACTGAGGCATTCAAGGACTTGGAGTTATTGCTGCCTAAAGTTCTACTCAGTTTTGATGAATCATATGTCTACCTAGTAGGTGAGATGAGTGAAGTCTCTCAAGCCAAACAGATCCTCCTGCTTGGTTCAGTTAACAAGCTTGAAACAGACTTGACAGCAAAGAAAGTTATTTCAGTTTCATCTGACTCACCTTCTGAGTCAGATAGGGCAGGGGCAAATACCCCTAAAACAAGCAGTTATGAGTCTGGGCCAAAAAGAAGGGCCTGTGAGGAATATAAATTGGCAGCACGATTTAAGAACTCTGAAATGGGCCTAATCGGGGTTTGTCCTAAAGAAAGATGTAGAGCGAAAGAGTTTCGAGATCTAAACTCAGCTATGCCATCAATATTTAGACCAAGCCCACCACCAAGGCCCTCTCTAGACACTGAAGGTTTGGCTAATTCTGATTGGACTTCTCAAACTAAGTCTCACACAGGTGCAGGGGCAAATCAACGAGAGGACACATTGCTTTGGAAGTTGGATCCATTACAATTCACCAGTGGTAGCACCACATCCTCAACATTACCACCATATACATCTTCAAATGTCTCATCAGATCTTGACGAACAAATAAAGAACTTAGTATCTACAACAGGATCAACAATTACTTCTACATCTTTATTAAAAAGGGTTAACAGCTTCTCTGGACTGCCTTCACCAAAACAGGTCAATGAAGAAAATTCAAAACTTATTAAAAGGTCGGGTTCTATTCCACACTCAAACAGAATGGCAAAATCAAGCAGCCTTTGTAAGGATAAAACTGTAGAGCTACCTTCAAGCAAGACAGTATCAGGAGAACTCATTGTACCTACAATTATGTGGAACTATATGAAAGCGGCTTATCACTCTGATATAAAAGCACTAATTTCCGACTTAAATCTGTCTGCAAGCCCAACAGATAAAAAAGAGGTTGTGGTCTTTTTAAAGGGGGCAGATACATTCTTGGTCAAAGACTGTCAACATCAACTCCAGGAGTTAGTTAATAGAGTTGCTTCAGACTTTTGTGTTAAGCAGCTTAAGCTGGTGGATCTTGGTATGACTGAAATGGACGAGCTATTAGAGGAATGCTGTTTTCACATACACTCACGTTTCAGCAAAATCTTAATACAAAGTGTAAAAGACATTCTGGTCTTTACTGGACCCAAATCACTTTGTTCGCAGGCCACAAAAATGTTGAAAGAAGTGTTTCAAAGTGAATTATTAAATTCTGGACCTCGGATGTATATCACTAATCAGGATAGTATAGATCATGGCTTAGCTAAGACAACTAGCTGCCTAGTATCACCTAGACATACATCAGACGTACAAGAGTTACAAGTAAACTGTAAGAATACTGAGGAAAAGGTGTCAGGAAATATTAAAACTTACCAGTCGGAGCTATCGAAAGCAGGTTCTGTGCCATCACATAAACCAGTTGTTAAGGAGAAGCTTAAAAAAGACGAGGTTACAAATCTAGAAACAAGCAAGGTTGGCACCATGGAAAGAAATTCATCGAGTGTAAGTGAAAAAATAAGGCATGAGCGACAAAAGCCTTCATCACTTGTTACACAAAAAAGAACAAGTGCAGCCATAATGACTGGGAAACAGACTAACTGTCTGGGCCGTAGCCAACATGAAACCTGTATCTGTGGAAAGAGTTCTCTGCAGGTAATGCGGACAAGTTGTGGTGAGTTCCTGTGTCCTCTGTGTTCCCCAGTTCATGCTCAATGCATGAAGTGCTCTAAAGCAAAGACAGACAAGGAGGCATTACTGGAGATACCTGTGCATTCACTTCACAGAATGGACCAGAATACTGAAAATATTACAGGACAAGCAGCTCTCAAGAAACTTGAAAGAGAATGTGGGATTCACGGTACCATGACGATGGTGGAGCTGCCTGTGGCGTTACCCGGCCATGATCGAGACCTAACTGCCAAGATCACCTATTGCATACCAGATGGCATTCAAGGAGTAAGTTATTTATACAGTGGACTATTTGACTTGAATTTAATCGCAAAGGGCTGTTTTTAAATAAAAAATGTTTAAATGTTCTACCACAAGAAACAGTAATAGTGTAGATAGAAAGTGTAATATCACAATACCACAATATTAATCAGGTAATCATAGGGGTTGGCAAGGAACCACAGAACAACACGTTCAGGGCAAAGATCTTTTTGTTTGAGATGGAACCCATGGCAGCTGGTCTGGTCACGAAAACAAATGCAACTTCCCGAGTTTGGGAGCATTTATGGTTTTTGTCTGGTTCAGACCTTCAATAAGAAGGTAGAACCAGTCAATTTAGATAAGGCAGTGTGCAAAATCTCCGCTAAAAAAGTTGTAGTGAAAGAGTAATATGTCGAACTATGTGTCACCCAATTACCAATCTTTAATTTATTAAAACTCAGCTTCCTTTTTAAAGTTAAGTTTTTAATATTTGATTTTTCTTAAAACAGTCGTCTTTGCCATTTAAAATAAAAGCAAAAATGTAAATGATAAAACCATAAAAATACAGATAGCATCCTGGTTTTGAGAAACAAAATCACCATAGAGGAAAATCTTTTACCGTGACAATCCTAGTCTAAAGAGAATGTGGTTTCAATGAATAAACCCGTATTTACTTTTTTTTGTGATGTTTCTATTACAGGAAGAACATCCTAATCCAGGCTTATCTTTCCAAGGAGGTATATTTGAGGCCTATTTGCCACTAAGCTCAAAGGGGCGGGCCTTACTGCAGTGCCTGGACAAAGCATTTAAGCAGGGGTTAATATTTACAGTTTGCTCAGGGAACAAGACGGGAAGAACAGCAAAAATAGGCTGGAGTCGAATCCCCCACAAGACCAATATATCAGGAGGAAAGAGTGGGTAAGCTCAGTTCAAAGTTGTAAATAAACATCTTCACAATTAAAATGTAGGAATATAGAAAAGTCATGATATTGGGGTTCTGAAAGGATGGATGTCAGATTTATGCAGTGATTTAAGGGGAAATTTCAGGGTCTTACCACCACTAAAACCTTTCATTCACACCTAGGGTCAGTTTGAGGTCTGTCTGTTTTTTGGAAAGAGGGAGGAAACTGCAGTACTGGAACTAGACCCATCCAGACGACATAATAAAACATTTTTCAGACAGTGAACAGAGGGCAAGGAACTAATTCAGGTTCCCAGAATGCTGACAATGTACAACAACTTATGTTAGGTCAGATGAAATATCAGACTGCACAATGGCTGGGCGACTCCATTCAGGTGCTTGTGATTTTGCTTACAGTCCAAAGACATGCTTTGTGATGGACTGGTAAATTTTCCATGGTGATTCCTGTTTTTGCCTAGGAAATTTTACCCACCACAAGGGTGAATAGAATAAAGCAGCTGTAAGAAGAAAAGACAATGAATGAATGAGGTCTTGCTTCTGGTATGAGTTTATGTGTGTGTGTATTTGTATAGGTTAAACGAGTAAAACATGTCTCCAGCAATAATGATTACGAGTGATTTTTTGTTTGTTTGAATTCAGGAATGGATATCCAGACTCTACATATCTTAAAGACTTGTCAGAGGCTCTGAAAGCTTGTGGGATCGATGCAGTTTGAATCAAATAATGTATGTTAAATGAACTTTTAGTTCTTTTTGTACTTTTAGTACTTTTTCTGTATTTTTTCTAACTTACTAAGCATTATTGCTTATTAAATGTCTAATATTATTCACAAATTATTCACAATTTTTATTAGCAGTTTGTGGCACCTAAATTTTCCTTTTGCTGCAGTGTTTATTTACCACAAATTAAAGTCTTACATTGTTTTTATGTTATGATTCCTTTGTTATGTACATCATGTATACGCACTGATCAGGCATAAAATCATGATCACTGGCTGGTTAAGTGAATAACACCGATCATCTATTCATCATGGCACCTGTAAGTGGGTGGATTATATTAGGCAAGTAAGCAAATGTCAAAATTTTCAAAGCAGGACAATGAAAAAGTTCGACAGATGAAATATTATTATGGATAGACAACTGGGTCAGAGTACCTTCAAAACTGCATAGCTTGTGGGGTGTTCCCTGCACTGGTCAGTATATATCAAAAGGTGGGGGGTGGGTTACACAAATAGTAATGCAATAATTAAGTTCCTTGGTAATCAGTTACTTTTATAATACAGTAACTCAGTTACTTAATGAGAAGTAACTAGTAAGTAAACATTACTTTTTAAAAGTAATGTGCCCATCACTGTTCAGGAGTGTTAGTCATATTTATTGCATTTATGGTGTTTAACATATTTTATTATACCATATACAAAAGGTCTATTGTATCTAATACAAAATGTATGTATTTTAATATCTAAAAATGTTATGACGTGTATATATGTTAATACATTCTTTTTCAGTGTAATCTTATATCTATCTTAGATTTTATGTAGTGGCTTGAAGCACAACCTGATTTCCTTTGGTTGAAAGACTTAACTGTACAGCTGTGCAATACTTAAAAGTTCTAGCATTCCTATCCATTCTTAATCGACTCCTTAGAATGCTTAAAATAAAAGTGAAGCCACCGTAACATTTCACTGGAGGCCTTTAGTGCCAAATGTCAAAAAACATTATTATGTAGACAATGGTGTCGGGTATAACAAGACTACAGACGTGAACAAAATCAGGTATGAGGAGAGACAAAATACTGCGACTGTTTTGGAATTCCAGATATTTAAGAAAACTACATTCATGTAGCAAATTTGTGCATCTTCATTGATAAACAATGCCCTCATGTATTGTGGACAACAGCTTTACTGTTGTCTGTGAGTTCAAATTCTTTACATATTTTCAGTCATTTGTATAATTTCTATCATGTTCTGTTCAGTGTTTTCACCCAGACTGATATTGATGCACGCATTTGTTTGTAGAATGCAGTATTAGGGTCCAAGTGTTAATTCAAAGAATCTAATCAGAACGGTCAACCCCCACCCCCACTTACCACTTGTTTTTACTTGTTTTGTGGATTCCAAATTTTTTTGAGTAGAATCAGACCCCCGATTTATTTTGACTTCTTTTAGCATGGCAAATAATATTAACCATCAGATGTACAGTGCCTTGCAAAAGTATTCACCCTTCATAAAATCTTTTTGTTTGTAATAGACCAAAATAAAGTAGCATGAAACTGCAAAATAAAACGAAACTTAAGAATAGTTTGTTTTTTTTATTTTAGAAAAATCCTAAAAGTCTGATGTATGTATTCGCTGTCCTTGAGTGATTACTTTGTCGAATGATTTTTCAATACAATTACCGTATTTTATGGACCATTGGGTGCACCTGATTATAAGGTTTAATATCACTGGTATATTTTTATACATAAAAACTCCGAGGAGGAATTGGTTGGAGCACGAAGACTATGTTCAGATGAGGTGCAGTTTGGGAATTTTGGTCCTAAGGTGAAGTTCCCTGTTCCCTGGGAAAAAGCAGAGTCTGGATCTACATAAGTAGCAGCGTGACTAATAAAATACCGTGAGACTTTAAGTACAGTAGCCATAATGCTCCAACAATCCAACATGTTGTGCGGCTTCATTAACAAAGTCGTACTAAAACATTTTACTGACAGATTACCGCCGAGTACCACATCAAATCCATCTACCAGATACAATCCGTATAACACATCAAATCGGTTGAGGTCAGTAAGCACAGCCAGAATTTATACAATTTATACATACACAATTTAAGATGCACTGGATTATAATGCGTAATGTCGATTTTTCTTTTTATAATTAGAGCCCGAAAAATATGGTACAGCAGCAAGTCTTTCAAACTTAGTTTCTACTAGTATTACACATCTAGAGGCTAATATGTTAATACCAATTTTGAGTAAGTCAGATTGGATGGAGAGTGTCTTGCGCCAGAATCTCAATGGGATTTAAATCTAGATCATTTAAGTCTCTCCTACATCGCTCTATACATCTTGCCATCAACTCCAAGCACCTTCATGTTGCAAATATGGGACTCCTGCCTTGCTTTTAAAAATGGCTTTCTTCTTCCACTTCTTTTAATCTGAAACTAATTTTATCTTACTTTATCATTTATTGTTTGATCCACAAATCATTGATTTCATTTTTGAAGTATTTATTTTTCACTTGTTAAACATGCTTAACAATTCTCAAACATTTTAAAAACTGTAAAAGAAAATACAAAGAATTGAACTAATGAACTTTGCTTAAAGTTCCATTTCTGTGTCATTTGTCCATAGGACATTCTTCCAGAAGCTTTGTTGCTTGTCAACATGTAGTTTGGCTAATTTAAGTCTGGCTTTTTTATGTTTTTATTCAAAAATGTTGTCTCCCATTAAGTCAACTTTGGCTCAAACTACAACGTATGGTGCGATCTGACACTGTTCCTTACCTTTAATCTCTTTAGAAGTTTTTCTGGGCTCTTTAGTTACCATTTGTATTATCTGTCTCTTTCCTCCTGCAGCCACATCCAGGGAGGTTGGCTACAGTCACATGAATCTTACATTTGAATGATGAATCTTACTTACTGCTTGGAGCTTTAACATGCATGCTTATAATTTTCTTTCTGATCTCCTTTGAGTCCTCTGGTCCACGTTGAGTGGGGTACACACAATGCCACCCAACAGCACAGTGACTATCCATAGCCTTATTTATAGGCCTAGTGACTGAATACAAGATTGTAGATACCTGTGATGCTAATAAGTGGACACATTTTGACTTAACATGTCCGTTTGGTCATGTTATTTTCAGGGGTTTCATCATCTTTATCCAGGCCTGTTTTATGAGTTTATTATTATTATTTATTCTGTTGAAGCATATTTGAAAAGCAATGTATGACTATCATGTTCATTTTAATAAAATTATTATTTTTGTCAGATTAAAGTTATTTCTGTGACCATCATGGGTTTTTCTTTCATTAAATAAGAAGAAACTAACTATTTTGTCCATGTTTTTTCCCCCTAGTTGATTTTGTAAATCACACAGTAAAAAAAGAAAAGTCACACGCAAGTTTGTTTTTGTTATGCTCTTTTATTAGTACTGGAAAACATGTAAGGCATAATGGTAACATCACATACAGAAGCATTACAAGCTATACGGTTCTCACGACCACGTTTGTGAATCGCACACAATCCAACTCTGATTCAAGCACAGAAGCAGCGGCCCGTTCAGAGGGGCTCAAATACGTTGGGAGAGAGCAGTGAAATAGCAACAAATTTTTTTTTTACCAAAACGAGTTTAATACGAATAAATCCAGATATGCGTCTCTGACGTGTGTGGAAGAAAAGATTAGATCTGCAAAATCACTGTGCAATTACAAAAGTTTTAATTACTACTCTTTACTAATCAGTAATCGATATTCATCTATTATTCTAATGAAATCGTAAACAGAAATAAAAATTTCTGGCCAAACGATACCCAGGATTCATAGTTGGGTGCAGCACAAAGCCTAATAGCGATGCATTTATTTACACGGATGTGTGTAAAAAGTGATGAAAGAAGCTGCTGGAGGAACCTAATCAGCTTCAAAAAAAC
Organism: Ammoglanis amapaensis; assembly: GCA_028566735.1. Classification (NCBI taxonomy): domain Eukaryota; kingdom Metazoa; phylum Chordata; class Actinopteri; order Siluriformes; family Trichomycteridae; genus Ammoglanis; species Ammoglanis amapaensis. The sequence goes on along the minus strand of JAOUQU010128514.1, from coordinate 12,694 downwards.
GTTCCAATCCTACATCAAGTTTTCTGTTCCAGAAATGTTATGGAAGCTGTGGAATGAAGAGGAAGCGGTCAGACCTGGTAAAACATCCCATGTCCAGAGAAATACCCTAAAGAACCAGTTGTTTAAACTTTTTAGAACGAACTTTGCTTTACATTTACAAAAACAGAAGGACCCGTCTGGAAGTAGTAGTACGACTAGAAGAGTGGAAGAATTAGAACTACACCTGGCTCTACAAATGAAATATATAAACTAGACAATGTGGCCTAAGATTAATCGGTGCAGCTAAACTACGTGCTGACACACAGCCAAATGATTTAATTTTTTTTGCTTATAATCGGAATTAGATAAGTGATCACATTCCTCCGGTCTTGAAAAAAAATATTCAAAGTAGTTGTGTAAACGCTTGTTAGTTAAAATCACACTTAGCAAAATAACGCATGAATGCCAGAGCAATTGTTTAATCATGTGTAATTACTCAATTGCACTGCAGAAGTTGTAACTAACACACTAGCCTGTGCTTTGTTCAGTTGGTGAGTGCTTCTTCTTCAAATATTCTACTATGGAGAGCCGTATAGCACACAGAGAGCATTTCAAACCTTGCTCTTACTTCCAAATTAGTAATATACAATTACCATCTGCAGGTCTTATCGATGATTGATATTACTAACACACTTGCCTCAGATTTGTGTAGTTGGCAACCGCTTTATTTTCAAATCCTCAAAATGGGATCATGTGAGAGCCGTACAGCGCACCGATGTCAAAATTATTAGTAGCTAGAAGTAATAGGTCATTTAAACTTTAATAATGGGTTATATTTTAATTTAAAAGCTTTGTAATGAAGTCGGTTTTCTAAATAAGTGGTTAAAATTGTCTTACACACACTTTGTGAGCTTATGACGTGTTGCGTTGCCCGATCTACGAACGCTTTAAGAAACTGACCTACGAGCAACCTGCGGTGATGTTGTAAACATTTTACTGATCAGCCAGTAAACCAGATCACACTGAGATGGACGAAGTAGCCCTTCAGCAGAACCTCGGCTAGTGTGTCTGTGAGGAGGTATTTCAGTGTAACGATCAGCACAGTGAGGAGGGCTAAGCGGTGCTTTAGCAGGAGAGTTGGCGAGGGCCGAGAAATAATGAGCCAATATCAACCACACACGGCAGGTACGACATCCATTTTCTGATCATTGGGTGAAAAAAAAGAAAACAAATAAGATTGTTATTTTATGGTTGTGTGTTCGGTGATGTAAGAAAAGCCGACTCGAGGCGCGGCGGGAGCACGGTTTGGCACAACACAAGGTTTTACACTTTAAAATAAAACTGCAGCAAAACCGTTGAATGAAATCAAAGACAAACACAAAAACTAAAACTGCACGACAACAATACTAATAAAGAAAAAACATGAATGAAAACGGACACCCTTTCCTGTAGTGTTAGTCTCATGAGCCACAGGAAATTAAGAACTTACACCTGAACTTTCGGAATTCAGATGCGGGTCTTGTGTGAAAACAGAGCCACACCCATCCTGGAGATTCTGGCTTACCACCTAACTTGCCTGAAATGCAGCGAGCATCTGGCAACCCAAAATTTATCATTAGTGAGATGAAGTAATTGATGAGATAAATGCCTATGATGCCAATAGAGAATGAACTCCTGGTGGACGGGGAGTGGCACTGCATCCCCTAGAAGTGCATTATATCAACAAGCTGAGTGCAAATCAAAAACAGAGAAAAAGTGTAAAGAGGGATTTGAAATGGAGTTTAAAACTGGTAAGCGAGTTTTTAATAAGACGTGCCAACTTGTAGCATGATGGAGGTAGAGACAGAAAAAAACCACATGATCCAAATCTGACCGTTGACCTGAGGACGGAGACGCACATTCGCCCACTTGTTTGCTCACCGAGGATGATTCGCACACCTTGGATGAAAACCAAAGTCACACAATGTTGCAGTGTAGCCGATTGGCCAGTCGAGGCAGCAGTGCACTGAATATGAAAAGACGAGCGTGCTGAGTTGAGTGACTGCTCTCATAGCGAGGGCGGGGTCGAGCAAGGTTAGACCTCGTGAACCAGGATCGTGATTAAAGAGAGTCTGACATGTTTGGGAATACACACGTCAAGTAAAGAATCGAGGACAAATAATGTAAACGGTAATAAACTGTTATAATAACGAAGAATAAAGAGAACTCAATAAGTACAAGTGTGGGAGAGAAAGGAAAAGCGAGGAGGGGGGGGGGGGTGCAACCCAACTGTCATCTCTAGCTGGTCGAATGCCTGTTGCTATGCCAACTAGTGACGATAATACATGAGCGAGAGAAGCAACAACCAAAGAAAGCAGAGTGAGAGCAAACAAAAGCGGTTATGCTGAAATCCAGCCAGTGTCGCGATGGCTTCTTCCATGGCCTTTCGTGGTCAGAAAGGGCCAGACTGGAATGCGCAGGATAACCTGAAATCTTAAAAGAGGCTGGGAAATCGAACAGGATTCGTAGTTCCACAAGAAGCTCAGAATGTGCCTCACTGCTAGCTTGTGCATCGGCAGATGGTTTATACTATAATTGGAGCTGCTCTACAGTTCATTTGGATAGTGGCAGCGAGTGTGTAACAAAACAGAATAATGATTTGATTCATGCGCACCGGGGATCGTTTCATACATGAGCACAGCTGTCCTGATTGGTCTATGGTGGTCGTGTTTTGGCAATAAATCCAATAACATTTTGGAGATTTGGCCTTGAAATGCCAAACTATTGGAAGTTCGGGTCGGTTTATTAAAGTAACAATGTAAATTATGTATTTTCTATTTTTGGTTGTTGTCGCCTGCATAAAAGTTAAAATTAATTGGCATTTAAATTGCATATATTATAGTAAAACACACCAATCTATGCGTACAACACCCCCGACCCCCCCAACAAAAAAACCACAACGTTTTCCCATATTACAATATAAATACAAATTCATGTGCTCATGTGTGTGATTTATGAGGATTTTAATGTCTTGTTTTACACTTTTACACTCATGACAGTAACACTGTATTCATCCATATACACAAGTTTATATCGAACAATAATGGACAAACTTGTATCTCCCATTAATTTTTTTGCACTATGGGAAGAAACCAGAGCACCTGGAGAAAACCGTTGCAGACATGACAACCTAGAAAGAACTCAGAACTGCCCCACCTATGGATTGAACCCACTGACCTTGTCTGAAGCGATACTGCACCACCCAAATAATTTTGTAATGAAAAAAAGATGCACTCACTGTTGTTGGCCAGGTGTTGATTGACGACTGGAGCTGCTTTTAGACAGCCTATGAAATGTGAGATGCAGTCAGGCACAACAATATATTTTAAAAAGTGGTCAGAGAATTGCTCAAAACCCACCACAAAATACCCAAAAACCTTTTTGGGAATATCGTCTGTATGAAAAAATAATTAACCAAATTGAAAGCGCATACCATAAAATGAACCATGACGATGCAGATCACTTCAGTAACTGTCTGAAGGTTGCATTGGGGAGGGGTGGGGTGTTGTTAAACGACTGGGTAAATCCCTGAATATTGGGGGCCCAAGGATCTCTTGTGTGGGTCGGTGAGGATCCACGAGCGAGACTAGTCGAGAACGTAGGAGCGAATCACTACGGTGAGGACATCAGAATGGGAAATGGTTAAGGGAGTTTAGAAAAAAAAAGACGGGGGCACATTCACGTAGTCATGACAACAGCACTCTTACCCAACCCAGGCTTTCACTCGTACTCCTTAGACTGAGGGTAAATAGCATGGACGCTAAAAGCTCGAGGTGTGTACATGGATAAATGGAATCATTTACATTAGCGATATGAAAAGCATGCCGGAATGGCTAAGGAACACATGACTGGTGTATTTGGCAGTGTAATACTGACATAGCACAGCTCAAACGGCACACAGTCACAGATTAGAGATTAGTAAGAGCAATTAATTCTACAGAAAATCAAAACGCAAACTACGATCGAGAACAAAATGCTAGTGCTATTATTTGGTGTGTGTTTGTGTGTGTGTATAAGGCTGGTAAGACGATTGCAGATCATTGAGAGACGATTTAAGGCAGGAGTAATTGCTCTGGGTTGAGCGAAGAGCCAGACCACACTTGCGAACGCACAAACACACACCCACACAAATACACACATTCGACACGGATTCAAACGATCCCCAACTCCCAACACAAACAATTCACAGCCGTCATTTTCCATCTAGCATCTGCCTGACTCGTTTCTCAATTCTCCTCCTTCTTGGGCTCGTCCTTCTTAGGCTCTTCTTTCTTGGGCTCCTCCTTCTTAGGCTCCTCCTTCTTTTTATCCTCTTTTTTGGCCTCGTCTTTCTTCTTCTCTTCCTTCTTCTTGTCCTCCTTCTTCTTCTCTTCTTTCTTTTCCTTCTCATCTTTTTTGGTTTCTTCCTTCTTGGGCTCCTCCTTCATGGGCTCGGTGGTGAGGACGATTTTGCCGATGTTGTTCCTCTCCTGCATCCTACGCATGGCCTCGCCCACCTGAATGGGATGAGAGGTTTGAAAATGAAGTCAGATTATTGGACATGCTGTTGGGCTCATCTAATACTGGAGCAGGATTACGCACTCACTGATCGGAAACTAGAGCTGGAATGAATCGCAACAATTATGTCATGACATTTTACTGAAAGAGTCGTGAGCATTGGCGGTACTTTCTATAGACCGACTTACAACCATATAAAGCCAAAATACAGCAGAACTAATATATTTAAATATTAAAAATTATTATTATTAAGTCAATTCAAGTGAATTTTTTGTATAGCGCTTTTAACAAAATTGTCACAAAGCAGCTTTACAGCGTTAAGGATCATTAGATCAACAATATAAACTTTTTTTTTAACACATTTTTTCCTCAACATCATTATATCTGCTGAACTTTGAATTTAAATTTGTTTAAGACAATAATGCTACATGGCTGATTGAGTAGTTACTCAAGGTTAAGTGGTTACATCACACCGTGGTTTAACAGTTAAACTAGCAAAAACACAAAACGAGAATAATTTTGAAGCAAAAATGATTACATCCAAGTATAACAATATTTACAATCTCACACCACTCGGCTTCTGCAGTTCTGGAAAAACGTTTAGCTCAGTTAACATTTCTCTTATTCCAACTCTAAAACGTTCTCGTAATTCAGCAAATCCAGTGATGTTCAGGAGAACACAAGGTTCTGAACTACTAATTACTACAGAACATGACAGACAAAACATCTGATTAGATCTGGAACCTCAAATACAGCTTAGACAACATGGCGACGACTACAAAATAACTTCAATGGTCTGTGATGCTATTTCATGATCACACATACGCTTTCGTTTTCTATTGCTTGTAAGCACCAGTTTAACAAAAGAAATGAGAATAAATATGCTTTAATACTAACTGTGGCTTCTGACAAAAATTTGCTCCACAACAAATGAACTGTAGTTATCTGGTCTGCCACAAGACAGCGTGCTGAGCGCACGAGATTTTTGTATTCAAACATAATTCATTTAAAGATTCATTTGAATCAGTTATAAATCTGCAGTAGACGCTACTTTTGGATTCTTTCTGTTGTTTATTCAGTGAGTTTATCATGAAATACTATCACAGTTAGAACCTCTCAACTAATCAGATTGTAAGTCACAACTAAAAGTATAAACACACTATATTAAAGTTAGGAAATGCATTCATTTATTTTGTATACTACCCATTATATACTTTGCACTATGAATGTAACCGTACACATGATGTGATACGATTCTCGATTTAGTAAAAAAAAAAAAGTAAAAAAAAAAAGATAAACAATGAAAATTGTCATGTAGTTTTTATATAAAAAAAGTCATTGAAATAATTTATTTCACATTTTTTGCGTCATTTCTCTGCTCTTTATAATGGTGATTGATTCTTTTTGGGTAAATAACGTACCTGCATATTTCATGTCTCTGTGACAAATGAATTTTATTCTTATAGAAACCATTATACTTATACATAGGATTTTTTTGCAGGAAGGATTTACAAACCAACACATTAAACTAACATTATGGGTAAAAAAAATCCTTTGGAGTTCTTGCAAGCTTACAAACATCATACAAATTCAGTGTGAGATGAAACGTTCACATTGGACAGATACTCAAAGACCGAATATTCTCAAATAATGAACACTACTTCGTCTGACCTCGAACCACACTCATTTACCTCCATTTCTCTCTCATTCATCTCCCTCATACCACAACGCCTAGCGACTAACACCATGGCAACAAAGACATCTCCTAGCAACAAAAGAAGCCAGACCCTGACTGATGACTAACTGCTCACTGCATGGGTGGGGACAGATGAAGAGAGGTAATCAGAGGCGTGCGTGTGTGTGTGTGTGTGCGTGCGTGCGTGCGTGTTTGGAGGGGAGGATGGATTATTTAATCATCACATTAAAAGAAAATGAAAGTTAATAAACCCTGAACAGAGCATCGATATAATACTGTGTAAGTTTAATGTGATTAATGTTTGGCCCCAGTAATGAATTTAAACATAGTGGTAAATACAATTATGTATTAACCCTTTTCATTCCCACTGCTTTCATATTTAAAGTATAACATTGGGTCAGTTCGGAAACCTTATGACCTCTACATATCCTCCTGAGAACGTTCCTAAATACCTTTATATGCTGACTACAGACTATAATGAAGTAATAAACCGAGTAAAAGAAAGGAAAATTATTTCAATTATGAATCTCAAATTAATTCGGAATATCATTAAATTTTATATACACAATTTAAGTAGTCTAGTCAATATGTAGTTGACCATGCTGTTTATGCCCATGTTTAGATTTTAGTGATCCGGATCAAGCAAGATTTTTCAACGGGAAAAATGAACTGGGTTTTCACAAAACCGTCTTGATTATGTTCTGTAGAAAATAAAAAAATCTGAACCCTATATGTTTTATGTGCACATTTTTCTCCAGAACTTTACACTATCTGCTGAATTACGAGGTCATTTAAGAGTCGTAATGAGAAAAACTGTGAGCTCAAGTTACTGCACACAGAATTTACGTCATTAGAAGTTCAGCTCCTTAAGCGAATCAGAACGCTTTTCCAGAGCTGCGGAATCCAAGTGGTGCGAGAACGTAGAAAGTGTAAAATACTTGTGCTGAAGTTCTGTGTAATTGAAGTGTTTGGTTTAGAATTGTTCTTGTACTGTGTTAGCTAGATTAACTGTTAAACCACAAAGTGATACGACCACAAAACCCTGTGTAACTACTCGATCAGATTGCATTAACATTAGATGATCACTGATGTTCAGGAGAGAAATGTACACAGACGAAATTTTTAAAGCTATCGTTTACCAGATGTGCCATTAATGGTCATGTGGTATTATGATTATGACTACTTTTTTATTTTTGGGGTATTATTGTACTATTGTTATTCTAAGAATGAAAAATGCAAGCACATATCCATCAGTTTTTCACTATTACATGATGTTACACCAGGTTAATTATCAAACCGTGTTGAACAATCCACCCACGTTAGAAAGCAGGAGTAATCCCGGGCTCTCGGGTATCTGGTTGAGCCACCGTGCTTATCTCCACTGCAAACAACTTCATGGCCATCAGGCCCTTTCTGACCATATCTTTACACAGAGGAGGTTTCCATAGCAACAAGCAACTAGAATGAATAGCACATGCAGAAGAAAATAGGACGATAGACAGAAAAATAATTTAGATCAAAGCAGAGGTAAAGAAAAAGAATACATGAACAGCTTTCTAACTGACTGATTCATACCATTTGTACCTGGAATCACACAAAAACAATAGAGATCAGAGAAAGGGCGTGCCATGTTCATTAAAAATAATGCCAAGCAAGCATACAGTCCCCCTCCAAAACTACTAAAACAGTGATAAAGCTTACGCAAGAGATGCAGTGAGGAGAAAATGCATTAAGCAATGGGCAACCATGGTCCTTAAAAAGTCCCTTAAACCAGCTTTTGCTTAACGTGATCATTTTCCACCCCGGACCAGAGGCCGCCCCACCAGTTCTTGGTGCTGGGGAGTGCTATGGACTTGAATAAAAATACCACACACATTTTCATAGATACACATACCTGTTCGAGGTGGTAGGTGGAATCGATGCGGGGTTTGATTTTGCCCTGCTGGTAGAGATCCAGCACAGCCTTCACTACCTGCGCCAGCAGCTCGGACTCGGAGTCCAGGTAGCCCAGGTGGAAGCCACAGACTGAGCGGTTGCTCTGGATCAGACTCAGAGTGTGAACGGAGAACTGCTGATACCAAGTCTTAGCCACTGCGAACAGGTTTTTCTTCTGACCGGACAGCATGTTGGCTGCGCCTGTAAAAGAAACATGATGAGCTTTTCAAAAATACGAAACTCTTTATTTTTGACTTGGCTTTGTATCTTTGTAACTTATTGGTCAAAAGACGCTGAGGTTGTCTTCATCAATAATGATGTAGCAGAAACTTCTTGCACAATTTTCATTCACCAAAAACAATTCTCACCGAGTTGCATTTGACCGCAGCATGGATTTCAAAAAGCTACTAGATGAGAGATGCATAGAAAAGGAATTTGACTCTGCAGTGTGTGTGGATCTGAATAAATATCAAATAAAGGCATTCATTTTTAAATGAGGCTGGCATAAGATGCACATTTCCGGATACATAATTCATATCACTTATAACAGTAGGACTTCATTGTCACTATTTAATATTGCTCAAACTCAAGCTGCAGCTTAGTATGGGTACATTAAATACTGTTTAGATTGTATTAACAATTTAAATCTTTATGGCATTGAATCGAAGGGCTTTTGTATGCTATTTGGATCGATAATTTGCGGTTGACGTACTTTTCCAGAATTTGGTTTATTCATATATAAACTCGGCAGCTATGGTAGATCGCTCGTAAAATCAACCGCTCACCCGCGCTACACAATAGCATTCGAACCGACAGCGTGAGGACCACCACATGCTTCTTTCATGACTGATGACTCTCACCCCTGTGCATTTCTGACCCACCGCTGATAATGCATAATGGGCAGCACTATTTGACACTTTGATCGATAGAGGCGACCGGAACGGCGTCCCTCCCGCCTAGCCTTGGCAGCAGGACATGACCGAGTACGAGACTGTGAGGACCGGACTTGCATTATTTAAACTGGGGAATTCCAATGATATGGTAATGAGAAAAAAGAAGAAGAAAAAAAATCATGTACACCCATACATACTGGTCATCTTCCCTGGGCTGGATAAAATCAGTCAGCAAAACAATGAGTCTCTAAAGGTCAGACATTGGTTAGTAGAGCACGCTCAGGAGTTCCAAGTACTACCCTGGCCTCCTAATTTATCATACTTGAACCTAACGGAACAATTGTGGGACCACCTTGTTGGCCGTGTTTGCTTTATGGGTCAGTCCACATGTATCCTCGAGTAGCTGTGGTAATGCGCTGAAATTAGAATGGCTCTAAACACCTGCGACAGACAACCAGTAGCTTAGCGAGTCACTTACAGCCAATCAAGCTGCTTTCTGGGCAGAATTTTTACATTACAATCGACAAGAGAACAGACACTAGAACTGGCGACATATAATTCTGCCAGCGTACAAGAAAAACTTTTATAATCGTCAATCTAAAAACGTTTAAAAAAAAAAAAAAAAACAGAAACTTATTTACATGTTTCAAATTGGTTCAAATCATCAACACCTGAAGCAGCAAATATAAAATAGTCCATCTAAAATACACCAGTCACAAATCTATTGCTTGTGCAGCCAATATTGAAAATAGATTAAGTCAATGAATGAGGCCAGTGTTCGTGCTTCGTGTGTGTGCGTCTGTTTTGTAGGGAAGCGCATTACTAAACAAATTCTCCTTTCTGAATTGGGAGTGTGCGCTCGAAACATGCATGAAAGAGATGCTTGTGTGTTATGAATTTCCGTCGGACTGATAAGCCACTGTCTCAGCCATTTCTGCATTGTTAAATATCACATTTTTTCTTTGCATTGCCACAACATTTCACAAATCAGACCTACGCATTTCTTTTTTACATTTTGCCTAGTTTTTTTCCCTACAGCCCGCCAAAAAGGTGACAACCTTGTCCCACTCTGATTTACAAGTGGCATCCTAATCAGTCACGGTAATAATGGCATTACTAATGGCTTTTTTTATTATTGGTGAGATAGCTGCTGTCTAACTAATGATCAAGTGATCGGCCTAATAAGGTTGATTAAACCCGAATTGATTTGCTACGATGCTAACATGAGCAGCATGTGCCTTGCTGCAAGTTTGAGAGCAAAGATTTTGCTACTAAACATTGTCAATAGCATCATGCCATTGCAAATAGCGGGACTACAAGAAAGTGATTTTATTTCACTGATCAGTCTGAACCAAACATGTTCACAACAACAGCAAAAACACAACAACTGTGAAAACAAAAAAGCCATGCTTTTTTGTGGGAGAAAACATTTCCTCATGTAACGATTGAGCGTCTTGTGACTGTGAAGATGACTGTGATATTTAGCATGCTAGATATCCTTCAATGATAGTTGTTGAGTTTCAAGTGGAAACTAGTTGGCACTATTTAGTGTCCTATGTCTTAGAACTTGTGTGAGAAATTTTCCCCTCCCTACACACACACACACACGCACGCATACGCACACACGCACGCATGCACGCGCAGAAATCGAGGACTGAGTCAGACTGGCTGTGTGTTGGACCTGACTCAGTCTGCTACATTCGGACATGGTCCGGACACGGTCATCTGGGGCAGACAGAGGGCTCATTGTTCAGCTTCGTTGCAATGATGCTGATAAGCCTAAGAAGGAGGGAGCGTGTGAAAAAGAGGCAGAAAATGAGCAGAGAAGAGCTACACAATAGCGCTGTGTTGTTCAGTAAACTTGTCAGCGACATGACGATTCTTACTATGTGGGTGAAACAAGGTGCTTGTGTGTGGCGAGCGCATGTCCATCATGCATCTTTATCCTACACAATCAGCTGAGTCCTACATTTCCTCTGGAATAATCCGACAAGATAATGAGTCGTTTCACAACGGGGTTGCTGTAGACACAATTTATTGGGCTGAGTTTAATACTGCAACAAATTTTCAATTGGTAAGAACGAGAGATGTAACGATGCAACATGAATCAAGACTGCCAGAAATAGCAGCAACGGTATTATGTTTACTGCCCAAAATGGACAACAGTCACAAATAACTCGTGTTATTAAGACATGTTGATCTGGTTCAAAATTATACACACATAAATGTCTGTGCCAGAAATAAATAAGAATAATATTAATAATTCCATTTTTGACAAATACACATAAATGATTGTTTTCAGTTTGGCAGTCAACCCTCCGCAAACGTGGAATGCTGACCCGCAGTGGTTCCGGCAGCAACATTCACAGCCATGCCCACTGCATGTACCTCGTAACTTCAGCTGATAAAACACAGTACACTTATTTAAGTGTGTGATTTGAGATACGGCTTTGGTTTGGAGTGTTTGAGGAGGGTACAGAGCCAGACCGGGAGACCGAGCCAGACCGCGAGACCGACACCGACCTCTTCTTGCATGTAGTGTACATTTCATTAAATATTAAATCAACTATAAAAAGGTGCAATTATTATATATTTCATGTAAAAAGTGACAGGATTTCCTCTACTACACTTGACCGTGCAAGTCTCACACCTGAGATCTTAAATAAGTAATATTGAGCCTATATTCATTTTAGAAATAGTTAGAAAGACTGAAACTGATGGACAAATTAGTGCTGTGAGGTATATCACAAATATAGAGAGATATTCCACATATTCAAAAAATGAGCATAATCGAGTGTGTCTAGGATACACAAGCTACCCAATTGAGATTATTTAAAGAGGCTTTCTTTCACACATGAGTGGCTGAGTGTGTGATGTTAATAATTAACTCGATAGCCAATACCTGACAAAAAAAACCACTTGTTGGGGGATGAATGCCATCAATACAAAAAAGATCCTTAAAATGAACCTCCTAGCAGTGTTTGATCTTTAAACAAAGAACAAAGTTGCCAAATGTTTTGAAACACTTCTCTTAATTATTAACGCCCGGTCAAATATTAATAGTGCTGTAAGCACATGTCACCTCATTCTTTAACACAGTAACAGGTTACATTAAGAGTGTTGTGTTACCTGAGCAGTAGTTTATAGCCCAATACAGCTTCTGCTCCTTTCTTTCATTTAATAAAACCTCCCATAAAATTAAAAAACAAACTTTAAAAAAAATTAACAGTTAAGATACAATGAACTTACCGTAACTGATTAGTTTGCCCATTGGTTTTAAAAGGTTGTAGCCTTTTTGGGTATCAGAGCCTCCCAAGGGGTCCAAAACAATGTCCACACCTAAAAGGAAACAAGAAAATGAAAGTTACAAACAGTTGTAGTATTTTATGTTTAGTTAATAGATTAATCAATAAACACTTGAATTAACAGAGGTTGATGGCACAATATTTCTTCATTATTTAAAATAAATAATAAAATACAAAATAAAAATCCAGCATGTCTGGATGTTTGTGTTTCGTGAGTGGAAACCAAAAGGAAAGTGGATAACGTCAATCATATTGCATAGTGGGTAAAGTACAGAGTTTAGTCTAAAGTCACGGAGTACTTAATTACCTATTTAGGGCGGCACGGTGGCTGAGTGGTTAGCACGGTCCCC
>JAOUQU010128406.1:0-15308 GCA_028566735.1 Ammoglanis amapaensis | reverse complement strand
ACTGAACCCACCCAATACAGAACCAAAACCACCTAATATAGAACACGTCCAATACAGAACCAAAACCACCTAATATAGAACACGTCCAGAACTAAACCCACCCAATACAGAACCAAAACCACCTAATATAGAACCTGTCCAGAACTGAACCCACCCAATACAGAACCAAAACCACCTAATATAGAACACGTCCAATACAGAACCAAAACCACCTAATATAAAACATGTCCAGAACTAAACCCACCCAATACAGAACCAAAACCACCTAATATAGAACACATTCAGAGCCGAATCCATCCAATACGAAAACACATCCATAACAAAACACACCCAATAAAGAACACATCAAGAACTAAACCCACCCAACAATAAACATGTCCAAACCGAATCTACCCATCACAGAACAACAGAACTAAACCCACCCAATACAGAACACATCCAGAACAGAATCCACCCTAAAAAATGTCAAAAGCTCGACTCGAGGTGATGCAACTGCAAGGAAAAAAAGAGCGAGCCGGACGGACACGCTCGGAATGTTCTGGAAATGTCCGTCGGTCGGCTTCTCTAAAAAATTAAAAAGTGGACTGCTGGTAAACGCCAGTGGAGCACATCCAACTTAACTGTTCACATGCGTAAGGAATTTCCTGACTGTTTCACGGAGGTGACCGAGCTCAGATAAAGGAAAGGAAAAACAACTCGGGGTGGCACATCCTCCTCACCAGCGTGCCAACACAGCACATCCATGCCAACAGTTTACATTTACAGAATTGTGTACACAACTTTACCCAAAAGCCATTTACAATTACAACGGAAACCTCCACATTTTGGAAAATTAAAAGTTAAGGGCCTCCTCGCTCAGGGGCCCCAACAGTGGCAAGTAGCTGGCAGTGGCGCTTGAACCAGTGAGCATCTGGTACCTTTACCATTAAGTCATCAGTGTTTGGCCATTCACCAAACACACACACTTGTTCTGAGAACATTGGTCACCCCCAAGTACACAAGTAACTTAATATTTATTGATCTTAACATGTTTACACTTTTGGTTACATTCATGACAAACACCGTTTCAACACCCAAGTTTTATTTAAAGCATGTATTGATTAGTGTTTGTGTAGGTGTGTGTGTGTGTGTGTGTGTGTGTGTGTGTGTGAGATGATTGTTTACACTGTTCTATTTTGTATTGTTTGTTCTATTTTATTGTTGAACTCTGCACGTTCATGTATGTGTTGTTCCAATCTGGATCTTGATAAGAATGTTAAAAATGTTGTTGCGTTTGTATTGTTGTGAGGTTCCTGTGTGTGTGTTGTCTTTCGTGTCCTGAATAGAACCAAAAGTGTCACCAAAACACGACGTTAAAATCCCAATAAACAAACAAGGCTGAGATTTACAGTTTAAAAATAATAAAACATCTCTTTCTTTAGATTCTTGTATAAAAGGTGCTTTTCTTTGGTACTGAAGCAGTCGATCGTGGTCACAAACCACCACAACAATGATCTCACACACGCCTGAAACCATTCAGATCAGCAGCAGAAGTAAAGAAAGAGACCCGAACGGTTCTGGTGTGACCGCCGCTGTAAACACGGTGCTGAGATCATTTCTATCTTCAGTTCTGGTACGACATCATGCAGCTCTTATCAGGTAATGCAGTAGAGACGGAGCAGGTCACGGAAATTATTTAACCTTTGAGATTTTTAGACGCGAAGGACAAAAGATTGTACAACAAATTCGGAGTCGATCAACGTTTAAACTCGGGACGGCCAAGCGAACTGTTCAGTATCCAACAAGATCACATGTGATCTCATTCCTGTTAAAATAAAATCCACATTTTCAAAGTGTCTGGTGTTTTTTTTTTACGTGTTTGTATTCGTTTCGTACACCAACAAATGTGGGTTTTATTTTAACTGTGGACAAGCACAGAACACACGGAACACAATCATCTAGAACGAACGCAAGACATGCAAACTCAGTTCGGAAAAGACCCTGGGAATCAAACTCGGGGCGACGATGCTGACCCTTGTGCCGCCTCCGACTGGTGTGTGTGTGTGTGTCACCGCACGGATTGTGTTAAAAGCCGACGATTCATTCCCGAGTGTACAAGTATTTTTCATATATTAAAGTTCAGATATCATGCAGGAAGTGGCCGAAAAGCACAAATCGGGCGAGCGTTCACCAAACAAAAGTGTGAAATGCGCATTTGGCTGCGAGCGTGGTGCGAATGAGCGCTCGCGTATACACATCATTACTGGCCTTACACTGGCCCTTTTGTTCGGGGATTAGACAGACATGAGGAGGGATCGGTCTGACCGGGTCTTAACAAAGAGCACGACTGGGCCGTATGGAGAGGGCTGTTAAAGGGGTGGGGGGATGGGGGGGGGTGTTGATCACCCCCTTTCCTTACACTCCATTGGGTTTCTTGGAGCTGTTAGGGGGAGGAAAGGAGCACAAACGGGACAGGACCGTTGGGGGCAGGGATCCATCCGGCATGGATTTGTCCCGGATGGGGGGTAGCGGGGGGCAGCTGTGGCCATCAGTAAAAAATCCAGTCTAGACGTGGACATTTCGCCCCATAATATTGAGGGACCTCAGCGAGGGCCGGGGGAGTCTCTCCGGCAGCGCGAAGTTCCTTTCATTCCATTCTTGTTCAGACAGGAAGTGACAGACGTGCACTGAAGAGGGGAAAACTGCTACCATTAAGTGCAAGTCTGAACAATTAGAGCGAGGTTTAGCGATATGATAAAACCACAAATGGATCTGGCATAAGCAACTGCACATTACGGTAAGGTGACTAAGGGCAACACGGGCCAAGAATTTCCCAAACCTCAGCGCTCCTGTGCAGGCGTACCCGGCAGAGCCGTAGTGGCCCCAGATCTGCTGCTGTAGAAATGCAAACGCACCAAATAGAATTCTTATTTTTTTACACCCGTATGCTGCACAAAAATTCTTCTTTCTTTGCGTATCACCGGGGTCAGAAAGCGGGATGATTAAACGTACAAGTACCACTCACAGACAACGATCAGGGTAAGAACCGTTAACAATAAACATTAGACGGGTAACCGGCAAGACCACCAAACAATGAGTTGCAAACAATGGGGGTTTTTGATAATGGGTGTGTATCCACAAACAATGATGGGGTAACAACTGCTAGGATCAAGCAACAACTTTGCTGGTAACCAGTAGGGTCCACAAACAATGAGGGGTAACAAAACAAACCCCTAAACATTAGCTGAGTAACCAGCAAGCTCCCCAAACAAGGGGTCACAACTAACTGGGTATCTTGACGACAATAGATGGGGTAAGAAGATAGTACTGGATGCCCGGTGGTAGATGCCCCTACCACTAATTTCTACCTAAAGATCTAAAGCCTTTCCAAACTGGACATCTTTTTTTTACTTTCCTGATAAGATTTTGGATTTGGAAAAAGATCTTCATCCTGAACCTTGAACCGGATCTCGAGATCTCGAGACAAAATGTTTTCAGTTCACGAAAGTGCCGAGCTTATCTGGAGGGTGGGGGGTGGGGGGAGACCAACTACCTCGTTTCATTCTAACCGTGGCCATTATTGCACCCGGCCGCCTAAGAATAATTAAAGTCCATCATGCACTTCTGTGTCGTAGAGGGCAGGATGTTGGGGGGCCGGAGGGAGCGAGTCGACTACTAGAGTGCTGTTACCCAAGATGCAAAGGGCTGAAACGAGATCCACAGAGCCCCCAGACACGGAGCTGATTAAGACATGCTGACGCCACCAGACAGCGCGTGCACACACACACACACACACACACACAATCGATGTTAAAGAAGGAGGGGCATCGTTTGGGTTTGCTCCCGGTCAGGTTACTCGCTTGGTCCAAGTGCAGGAACCTTCCTGCCTCCACAAACACAAGTTTAGTTTTAATGCGTAGAACGTAGTTCAGCTTGTGTTTCAAGCAGCCTTCCGTAACGTGACCTCTTCACCGTTTAAACTAATAAACAACAAGGACCTGGGAGTTTCCGCCAGCACACCGGCACCAAGAGTTCGAACGCTTAGAATTTAGAAGACACTTTTCCACCACCATCTTAATAATGCAATTCTACCCAATCCGTGCAGCGAAACACACACATTTACAGACACTAGAGAGCAGTAGTGAGCACACGTGCCTGACGCAGTGGGCAGCCCTAACCACACTGCCTGGGAAGCGGTTGGAATCTGAAGGACGAGTCGGTCAACGTGAAGATTTTGAAGACAAAACTACATTAAAGAACAAATGTTTTTCCATCTATAGGATTCTCTTTAACTAGAATGTTCTCGATTGATTAGATTTTTGTTTCTACTTTAGTGCGGATGAACAAAGTTCTCGTGCGCTGCCGCCATTCTGGGCCCAGGACTCCCTTAAAAAATATTCTTCATCTCAAGATGTTCTTTGTTATTAAATAATCGTCCAGTCCAATGACCAACGTGACAAACTTCTATGGCTGTGTACCAAATACATGCGATAATAAACTGCATGAAACTAGAACGCAGCCTTTAGACAGATCAGTTTATTACTTTCAATGGGAAACCCATGAACTTCTGACATTAGTGTCATTACTAATTTTAGCCCTACTTGGTACACACCGAAAAACATCGTGTCAAGAGAACCAGAGAAACATCTCGAGAACGTCTGTGTGAACCCAGAATCGCTTTAATGGAATCCAAACTACTCATACGTTCCTATTCCTTTATGAATCGAGCACCGGGCTCAATTTATGACCATGACAAACACACTATGAACATCTGGGAGAGAATTTTTCCTCCTAAATCTAAAATGGACCCCTGTGGCTCAGAGTCCCATAAAAAGCACCACTGACCTACTTTACATCGAAAAACAAGGGAATCATAGTAGAAGGATTAAAGATTTGGTGAATGGTGTGTGTGTGTGTGTGTGTGTGCCATATCCTCCCTGAAAAACCAGGACACAACTTTATACCGGTAATCAGCCATTAAGCTACAATGAAGACAAAAGGGGATCGTAAAGACCGATCCCAAAAAGCCTTCAACGTCGAAAAGAGTCGGGTCATGTAAAGGCTAGTCTGTCTGCGAGAGCAATTAGCCTGTTCTGCACAACGACCACTGGGGTCATTAGCAAGGTCATTAGCGAAAACAGAGACAGATCTCTGACCATGAACTCTAATACCCAACGTCCCCGCCAGAGGCCAAATCGCAGACAAAAAGAAAAACAAAACAAAAAAAGGCACTCGCACACTTTCGCCCCGTGTAACCCTACATAGATCCGTTTCCTCTGAGCGTCCAGGTTTCCTGGACACACACGCACGCATGTAGCATCAGCCATAGTTTAAATGTCTCATTTCTTTTACACGCGTCGTTTGCACCCCGGCTCAAAGCCTGATCTCTGTCTGTCGAGAGTTTAGGCAGTCGGATTGCGATTTGAACCTGAAGGCAGAATCTATACACCAGTCCAACGAGCAACCATGAAAGAAAAGTCATAACGGCTTTACAGCCGCGTCGGAGAGTGAACGTTTAGGTTTTCACTTTTCAATACGATCAAATATCAGAGACTAGCTGACGGCAAAAACCTCGAGGTTTAGACGCCAAGGTGCTTCAAGACAGATACAAGCTATGACCAAGCTCACCACAAGCTGGTTAGAGAGTATTAATGTTTATTTATTATATTGTGCTTTACTCGATTCGAGTCTTTTCCAGTTACATTTACAAAATGCTTTTACTCAAAGTGACTTACAAATGGTACCGAATACAATTTGAGCCATCGAGGCCCAACAGTGGCAACTTATGAAGAAGAAAAAAATCCTGAGGCTTGAACTCTGATGACGCCGTTCAGTTCGGTTATGAGAAAAATCCATGAAAGACTGTTGGAAAACAAACTAAAAGCTGGAGATGCACCCAGCCTTCAGGTTATTCCCTCGGTTTTCTCTCTCTCTTTTTTTCTCTCCACCACGCTCATGATGTTTTCTCACACAGAATTGTGAGAGCATCACATGACCTACGCGAGAGCTGCTGCCCATCAATCTGAACGGGGTGTAATTGAGTCAGTCGGGCTGCCGAGAGAGGAGTGAGAAATGCACTCGACTCTATTGTGAACCTCACGGACAAATAAGCACCAGTTACGACACCTCGGAGGCTTTCAGAACGCTCGGAACCTTAGCACGAAATGATCCAGATACGCTTCTCTGTATCAAAAAGGTCTCTGTAACAAGCCCGGAGATCCGAGGACCTGGAGCAATTTATTATTACTGCTTCCTACTTGACACGCCGGCTTTTTATTTAAAGAACAGAATGTGAATGCGTTCTCAAATTTAAACTTCCTTCCTTCTCATTTAAACTTCACCGATAAACACTTCCTCACGTCCGACGGAGCACAATCGGAGAGATTCGAGCGTCGACGGCTTGATAACACAACAGTTGTAAACGTCTCCACTGACATTTTCCATTAAGACGGAATGACAGAAACCCTTTGGAAAGCCGGATAAACACACACGAACACACACACTTTTTAGTACACTAAAAACTATTTTATTAAACATTTATAATCATTTCGATTAATACTCAAGTTAAACAGCATTAAAATAATGAAGGGTCACCTAAGAGTTGATCTATACTGGTGTGTCAAGTCAAGGTCACGATGCAGTTTCATGTTGTCATCTTGTTTCGTATACAAATCGACATTTAAAGCTACGACGCTCCTTCTCGTTTGTCGTCGTACCAGACGGTAAACAAAACACGAAACTCCACAAAACCCTCAGAAACGTGGCGTCCCTGAGGGCCCACAGTCCCAACTCAGAGTATGTATTTGGCTTGTGTGCTGGATTTAAACTAGAAAATTCCTTGTGTGTGTGTGTGTGTGTGTGTGTGTCTACATACTTCCATCATAAGTAACTGGTCAGCTTCAAAGCTGCTGGTCGAGGAACGAGGCAAGTTCACCACAACCACGATCTAACTGAGCTGGGTTTAACTAGATTTAACTAATCTAATATGGTATCTGATTGCTGCTTATAGATAATCAATGTGTCTGTGTGTGTGTATAGCAACTTATCAAATGCAGTTCAATATTAAAACTTTTGAAGAGAGCAAACCCCAGAAGACTAAAGGTTCTAAGGTTTCATCTCATGGACCGGACACTCTGGCACCTCCACCCCCCACTCCGTCAGAATAAAAACACAGCAGCTGTGCAAACCCATGCGTCTTGTTGTGAGTGGGGCCCACGAACAGCCCTTCGGCCATTTCTCACCAGCCACCTCGCACTACCGCGGGTCTGGACGTACGTGTGGCCTTCACTTTTCTTTAAGTCCGCTATTGAAACGTAACAGTGTGTGTTCCATCCTGGCCTTGTGAGAAGGGAGGGAGGAATCAGGGTTCTGGGGAATCAGACACATTTGGAAGATGAACGGACACCGAATGACTAAATATCAAGCATATATACTGTTATAGAATATATATATATTTATTTATTTCTGGTCAAAGATGTTGTTGTTGTTAGATAATAATTAGGACGCATGATAAGTTTGACTTTGAAACCTGCTCTGTGTCAGTCTTGCTAATGTAATGTATGCAGCAATTGTAGGCAACATTCATTAAGCGGTTCAAAGCTGAAGCAGACTTCTTTGACAGCACAGTAAACGGGGCCCCCATCGCCTAGATTACCATCACAAAAGGGCCCAGACTTCTGTCTAGCTTTGCTGAAAGAACGATTTGCAACAGCCTCTTAAAATACCACCACAGACCTTCAACGTGTCACAAAACATTCAGTTCTTTAAAGTCTCGAGTATGTTTTAATTACTTCTGATACACGAGTGCACTCCGATTTACTAAACAAACCCATAATACTTACAGGAAATGGTCTAAACCAGAAGTGCCTAAAGGGCCAGAGCAACAATTTAAGAGTCGTTTCCCCCCAGCTCAAACAGGTTTACAGAAAAGCAACAACACAAGAACTGCACCAGTCTGGACTGACGGGATTGTAATCTTGCCCCACCCTGGCCTAAAGAAAAAAGAAAAAGGTAGCAGCAGGCTTGGAACTTCTGCGTGTATTAGGAGCAGAATATTCCGGGACCTCGAGCTCGTCCTTAACCTTTATGTAATCCAAGGGAATCTACTGGGACTGACCAAAGTGTTCCGACCCCAACTTTCCTTCACCCGAGGAACAACTGTAATGATTTCTTTCTTTTCCTTTCCTTTTAAAAAAAAACAAACATTGTAGGTAAAAAAAAAACTCGACACGTTTACAAATATCTTTTAGTTTGAAACATTTATACTTCTAATGTAGCTATAATAGGATATCTGATGCTTTAAATAAATAAATAAATAGAAAAAACGAACGGCAGTTTCCTGCCATTAAAACATACCACACCGTTAAAGCTGATTTATACTGCGCCTCAGTGGCGGCGTTTTCCTTTTAGTTCGGAGTCAAGGTCGCATTGCGGCACACGGTAATTCACCACCAGAGAGCTAGAGGGCGCCGAGTTTCTGAGGGCACCGTCGTGTTTGCGTTTACCCTCATCGTGGTAGATATCGGCTGATCGATTCTGAACTACGAATGTTGGCTCACAAGTAAAAACATCAAGGCACCGCCATATGCAGGGAGCGAATGCTTGAACTACAAGCACGTGCGTGGCTTTTTAAAAATGTCTTATAGCACTCCACCTTGTGGTCGGCATCATTGCGTATCGGTATAAAGGGATCTTTGTTTATAAACGCACAACGTGAACCCCTAGCACACAGAGTCTCAACGTGCAGACCACAAGGTGGCGCACGGAGCAGGCTTGTAGTTAAAGTAGTCACTCCTTTCATGCGATGGTGCGTCGATGTTTACGACGTTTCATTTATGGTTCTAACATTTTAAAACATTCGATGTTTGATATGGATCTAAAATCTGCAACGGCAAACGTTTCTCACCCACCACTGAAACCGTAAACACGAGCGTAACGCCACCTAGCGTACTATAATTCTTCGTACTACAATTATTAAAGGAAAACGGCGGCGTTTAAAAACACACCAAGCTCTGTTGATACGAATCAAAAATCTAGACTATTTAAACAAATTATGTCACAAATAATCTAGTAATATTAATAATTAATAATTATTAATTAAGTAACTGGTAATTGGATGAACAAAAAAGGAAGCACGTCATCAATCCACATGTAACACAAACTCGTTACACTCAGTTACAACTAGTAAAGAGAATCAGTAGCACTAGTACAGAATAGGTGAAAGTGTGTGTGTGTGTGTGAGCGAGCACATGGTTGCTGGGTCTTGTAACAAAGTGGCTTTTTGAGGCTGGTAATCAACCGGAAAACAACATGCGCTCGTTTGTGCGTGCGTGCGTGTCCCACGTGCGTGGACACAGACAACACAGAGAAGAGTCACTTACACGACACAACGGGGGTCGATATTTACCGCTAAATTCCTCACGCCCCCCCCCCCCCCCCCACTGACCGGGAATCGGGAAACCGGCTCTGTGCGCCCGGTATCGGTTCCCGTTCCACCTTAAAAGGTGCAGATGAGATCGGAACTCGATTCTGGGGTCGGGAAACGAGGTGACACTATTAAGGAGATTACACCGATCGTAAATTGTGCAGCAGTAAAGCGGAAACGAAACACACACACACACACACACACACAAAAAGCTGGTTAATGAGGTGCCACACTGTATCATTGTACAACTATACAAACAAACAACCTGTTAGTTCAAGCATGACACACACACACACACATACATACATACACACACTAGTTACTCACCCACACCCGGTGCTAGTAATCCGGTCAGCACGAGCACAACTAACACACTTCTCTGCACAGGCATGATTGCTCGATTCCCATCGCCTTGCATGTAACGCGCTACTGGACTCAGACTAGCATCCACACAGCTACACACACATCAGTCAGCAGGTAACACACACTCTCTCTCTTTCTCACTCACTCACTTACTCACACACGTTCGCTCGTCCTGGATTAGAGACACGGCGGCGCTTAAAGCGGCGCGCGCGCGCGCACGATTTAAAGGGGAGGGTGCGTCACGCGCTCCCCCCCTTTGTTGTAGCACGAGCTTCTCTCGGCGCGCTTAACAAGGGCGTCACAAGAGTAACTCATTATGCACGTAGTCCATGTGGAGTGCTGTGTGTGTGTGTGTGTGTGTGTGTGTGTGTTTGTGTGTGTGGTGTTTCTTCCAGCAGTTCCAGGTTTCCTCCCACAGTCCAAAGACTTTCCGATAAAAAAAACCCCTCAAATCTATCTCCAGTTTTTGGGCAGTGGTAGATGTTATTTACTGTACTGGAATAGAGAACGCTAAGTGGCCAGTTTAAGTCTCATCACCATCAGCGTTACTGCCAAGTTGGGCCCCCGAGCAAGGCCTTTAACCCTCGATTGCTCAAAAAACAAATAGTGATACGCTGTATTTGTAAGACACTTTGTTTAAAGGTTTCTGCTAAATGCTGAAAATGTAAATCTCACTAGCATGTCTCCAGACGACGAGAGGCAACCGGAGAACCCGCAGGAAACCCGCGCAGACACTCGAAGAACATGCAAATTTCACATTGGAATGGCAGAGACAGTCCCACCCACTGTGACGCGCTAGGCCAGATTTTATACACGCCCCCCCCCCCTCCTCCACCTGCGATTTGCATTACAATACGCTTACAAACGGGCATTTGCATACGCTTACAAGCGTGTTTTTGACTATTGTTTTTGGACAGTGCGAGGAAATCAGAGCTCCTGACACACAAACCCAGAAGCGCCTCAACCGGAGATCGAACCCACGACCTTCCTGCAACAAGAAGCTCTTTACAGATAAAACCTAATTCGCACTAGCACACTGGCACCATTCCTGATATTCTAATCGTGGTGAATTTAGCCGTAATTAAATCTATTTTCTGATTAGTGACACGTGTTAAAACAGATCAGCACTTTGCCCGAGCTGTTAAAGAAATCAGACCGGATTGTCGTGGTAACGTCATGATGTCACTCAGCCACCGTTGTCTGTTTATCTTCATCTTCCGCTTATTATCTGTGTTCAGGGCACCGGAGCTGTCGTCGAGTCGTCGAAAACCCTTTTATGCAAAGCTTGAAATGAGTAAAAGAAGCTTACAGGAACCCCCAGAGCAAAAACACACAAACACACAAACACACACACTCACAGGTCTATAAGCCCATTAGAAGAGGATTATTTAAAATCCGTGGAAAACTTTTGTAATGTCTCAAGAAGAATAAACAGCGTGCACTGGTGCCTGGTGTAGGGTAACTGTCCACGTGTACCTTAAAAAACAACTGCTTGGGTGGTTATTACAGTGAATCGTGAATCGAATCTTGTACAATTAAGAGGCACTTAATATCGTTATCCAATTCTATTAACCGCATGACCTCTCAGATACAGGAAAACAAACGTTTGTACATTTAAAAGAATAAAATGTAATTATGCTAGTGGCCTACTCACGTGTGCACAAGAATTACGGTCAATATGAATTTCCATCTCTAAAAGGTACAGAAATTGTTTTATAATTAAAAAACAATCCAAAGTAATACATGTATATAAACTCATAAAATATTCCAGTGAATTAATAAAACATCAAAAGACATTTTAATGTTTGACATTCAGCCAGTTTTGGACCTTTTATTTTGTATGACTAGTGTAATATTAGATTTAACGGACTGGAGAAACGGACCATGAAATGAGTTCGTCCAGCTCGTCCAGGTCCAGCAACGCCACACAACCCCCGCTCCGTTCGACCAATCAGAAGAGAGAGGTTATTTGGGGAGTTTTATCTCCCCGTTAAGCCCGTTCAGCCCCGTCACAGATGCTATACAGAGAACAGACACACGCCGCACAGATATAGATAAACCAGCAGACAAATCAATGTTCGTCGTCTTCCTGAGTCACTCAGCGAGGCTCTTCCACTGACAATAGGAACTGCACACGCTGACTAACACGACTGGTTGGAAGTCTCGAGTAATGCAGCTTCGTCCAGCGATAAACGATCCCAAAAACAAACTTTAAATCTCTGAAATTTGTGTGAACTGACTTTGTGTAAATAAAACAAACTTTCTCTGGTCACACCGCAGTGAAAAGCAGATCAGTCATGGTGAAGAATTTTCTACATGACGTTCAAGGGATCTACAGAGATATTTACTTTGGAGTAAATAAATATTTACTCATCTCGTCATGGCTTTGTAACTTTTGTCTCTTGTGTCTGATTGGTCAGGGATAAAAAGTGTAATGTAGTGCGGCAAGTGACTATACATGTTAGGAGGCTTGGAGGTAACCTAGCGCTGTTAAGGAACAGCTCGCGTTACCTCATTTTTGTTTATTTTTTTGTGTCTCCTTTTTTTGTTTATAAAGGTTCGTGGGGTAAGTGCTGTTACTGCCGTAAGTGCCCGTATGTGCCAGACCATCGTTCGTGGTGTACCGCTATATTCATCTGGCTGTTCAGTGAAACCTGAAAGGTCCCCGAATGAGTCCAGAGTCTCGGGTTCAAGTGCAACCTGTGCTTCAGGGTTAGCAACTACAATGCGTTCCCGATAAAATATGTAAATCGACATTTGTGAGTCTATTCGTGTCATCGTAACATTTCGGAGATTTGGATGGGATATACGTTTTGTCCGTATGGTAAAGAAACAAATAAAGACTAAAGAGCTTCACTTGATGGCAGATCTTGAATTGGTCCTTCCAAAAAATTCTATGCTTCCAAGACTGCAAGTTAGCAAATGTTTGGGGAATGAAAACTAACTAGGTTTTATGAACCAGCTTGACTGTTTTGCTGATGGTTAAAATGACGGAATATTAAAATCTAGTTAAATCAGAGGCTGTAATAACACATAAATGCTTGATTTACATTCACGTTTTGGATTTTGATCCTTCTCTTATTATATATCGACAAACCTTTTGGTCGCATATTGTATAACAAACCAGGTTCAGACAAGGCGAGAAGTGAAAGCCACACTAGCTCAGAGGCTGGGCATGAATCTGAAATGGAGAACACGCTCTCATGGCCTTGTGGACGTGCCAGCGCTCGTGGGCAGAGAGGGATTAACTCTGAAATTACATTTTACATTAGCGTGGATAAGGGATATGAGATGCGGGTAAATATAGGGCCGAGCGTAACCCTATCGGGGAGGATGAGCTCACTATTGTTGGTACGAATGTTTTGCCGAGCGCCGAGGTGTGTCTCGGGCCTCCGGGGAGATCAGGTCCTCGAGTGGCCTTTCTATTGTTTAAACGGTAACACGATGCACAACATGAAATGTACAATGAAAAACAAATGTAACCGATTCCAGGACACAATAACGGACCCGCTGTGACCGAGTCTCGGTTATAAAAAGAATAACTGGGTGCAGGAAAACTGATCCCAGTCTGATGCAGATCACTGTAACACAAACCCACAGACCTTTACAAAGAAGCCTGAAGGATCTAATGCCCTCTAGTGTCGGACATCGACTACTACACGTTCGTGTTGCAGTGTAACGTAGCCCTTTAACATAATGGAATGGATTTTAATACTACATTTGTATATTTAGCCGTTTATTTATTAATATCTACATTTTAAAATTTTAAATTTTTTGAGCAGACGCCAGCGTCCAAAGCCACTTACAGTAATTACAGTTCCCTTGCTCAAGGGCCACTCAAGTTAGCAGTGGCGATGTTTAAAGCAACATCCTTCAGATTACTAGTCCTGTACCTTAACCACTAGGGTATTGCTCCGGTAATGCAATCCGAGGATTTCTGTCTAGAGTTTGCATGTTCTCTGTCTGCATGGGTTTCATTCAAGTACTCCAGTTTCCTCCCACCGTCCACAGACATACAGTCAGGTTAATTCAAAATATTGAAATTGCACTGTGTGTGTGTGTGTGTGTATACTCTGCAACATACTGGCGACCTGTTGAGGTGTTTAATTTGGTTAGTATTCACATTTCACCTTTCACATTTCACATCGATGGCAGCACATGGTATTAATCTGACTAGCCACCCCCAGGCGCCGTGGCTAGAGCTGCCCACTGAGTCAGACACATGTGCTCACTACTGCCCCCTATCTAGTCTGTAAAAAGCAGAGAAGTGGGGAATAAAGATGTGCAGATTGGAATAAAGACGAGGATCAGTGCGTTCAATATAACATTTTTAATTCATAAGAACAAAACAATACAGTGATTGAGATAAAAAAGGCAAGTTTTTGTAAAAAATTGAAAAATAGAAATATTTAACCAATATAAAATAATGAACTATATTATACATGGTATTTATCATTAACACACGCCATTATATTATCCACTATATTTTTAGTTTTTTAAGGTAGTGCCTGGTCATATGCAGATATATTATAGATATTAACTCTATATATATGATCATTCTGAAAATATGAACTGTATAATATGAATAAAGCGTTCAGCGAGACATTATGAAGGGAAGCAGTCACAAGTACGTGGCGTCTGATTTATGAAGAATTCAGGAAACTCCTCCATCGGGAAGTTCAGTGTGTCTCACATCCTGCCAAACAAATTCAGATTGAGAAAGTAACAGTGAAACTCGGCGTGGACTCGGAGCTCCTGCGCTGGATCATTTAATACAGAATAGATACGACACGGTCACGCTCAAAAGTTTGTGGACGGCAGGTACGATGTAAATTCTTGGATATCAGTCACGAAAGGCGACAATATATTTCGTCCCATCGCAAACGAAGACATCGATGGATGGTCAAAACAGGAGTCTAAAATAAGCATATGTAAGTGCTGTGATTATTACACACGGAGGACACGTTTTCACTAATGAGCAGCTCATAAAACGATCGCTGGCTGTAAAACGCTCCGTGAAGCGCTGAGTGACTTGAACATGGCCCTGTTACATTAGTATGTAAGTGCTTTCATTAAAAAATATACATTAATACTGCAGGTTTTTGTCGCCAACCAGAAGGATGATGCTCAGCGTGCGACATTAGTACAAGCAGTTAAAAAAAACATGACATGTCATCATTCGGAAATCTATTTTATGACGTCACACTCAAGGCTGATTTATTATCTGTGTCAAATCGATCTGCCGTCCATCGTGCCCCTCCAAAATTTTACTAAATTCTAACTACACTTCAAAACGATACAGAGCAAAAGCAGCAGCGATGCAGACCACAAGGGGGAGCACTACAACTATCAAAATAAACGACTTGACTTGTTTACGATGTTTCATTTATGATCTGACATCTTAAAATCGTTTAAACGGTTTAAACGGTTGTTTAATACCCATCAGGTAAAATCTATAACGGTCTTCCTCACTCGTGGCTGTACCGGAGGGTTAACCCAGACGCAACAAAACCCTTAGAAACTCGAACGCCCTCTAGTGTTG
>JAOUQU010128301.1:0-15312 GCA_028566735.1 Ammoglanis amapaensis | reverse complement strand
TTTGGCAATACGAATGCCCATATTTGTCATGCCAATAAAGCATCTTTGAGTTTGAGTGTGTGTGTGTGTGTGTGTGTGTGTGTGTGTGTGTGTGTGTGTGTGTGTGCCTGTAAAAATAATAATAGTAATAAGTATGACAATATAGATTCTCATAAGCAGAAATAGATCTTAAATATAAATACATTTTCTTGTACAGATTTACACAAGATATGTAGTATCTACATTTGAACCGTTAGTTCTATTCCAGCGTAAGTTTCGCCAACCTGGCAACCCGGCCAACAACGAGCTGCGAGTGACCCGGATGTGATGTGTACCGGAGAAGGAATGTACGGTCTAAATGGGAATGAAAACATGTGGATGGAGAGCTGCCAGTACAGACATGGCCTCGTTCACCACCATAACAGTGTCACAGTTTAACACTTTCATTTATTCATCCACAATCTAATGATTTTACCTCTATTGACTCATTCATCCCTAATATGGAGTCAAAAGCAGTGCATAACACTCCAACACCCACACATTACCCAGCATGCTATCTGTCTACAAATAAAACAAACCATGCAAAAGTCATTAAAGACAATAAACAAAAGCGAGGATTGTTTCCAGGCTTCACTTTATTTATTATTTAGCTTTTATTCAATGCGACTTACCTTACACTTACAGAATACAGACAGCAACCTGTGAGACTTAAACCAGCAACCTTCTGATTACTGGTCTAGAACCAGGGAAAAATGCTCAATGAACTTTTATTGTAGAACTATAACGTGGCCAAATCACAATGAATCTTCAAAACGTGGTCCTGTTACAAGTTAAAGAGTCAAACATACTGGATAGTTTCAGTATCTCCAATTAACCCGACTGCATGTCTTTGGACTGTCGGGTTGTAACTGATTTTAGCACTAATATTTATAATTGAGATTATTATATTGAGGTATATACATAATTGAGGTAAATTGCATTTACCTTATATCAATAGCTAACAAATTTACGTTTTAATGACGTACCTAAAAAGGTTCTATTTTTTTGTGTGTGGTTGTTATTTTGTTATTTTTTCTTAATGCTACAGTCTCCCTTAAAGTTATGTTTAAAAAAAATGTTTAAAGAACATGACCTAAACCCCAATATTTTAGGAGCACTATTGAAATTTGTTTTGTTTTTACAAAAAATCCTTTTTTACAAAAATGTTCATGTAACGTTACTCTTAAATAAGCATTTCGGATTAACATTGTTATAATTTTATTAAACATTTATTAACATTTATAGAACATTCTAACATTATGGCGAGAATGCCTGCTCATAAGACTAGATTTGACATAATGTTAGTGAAAGTTTTGTACCATAACATTTACAGTTGCACATGCATTTACTGCTATTACCAGTGATTATTCACTATTTATAGGGGTGAATATGTTTCTGGCCATGTACATTATGTTTCCTGTTTGTTATTGTCCTTTTTTTCCATTTCAAAACAGCATTGTATTTATAGACAAGATGTTCACAAGACTGATCAGCCCACTGCTGGATGGTATGTCTGATATAGTTTTTTCAGTGATCTAAACCATACGGTGCAGAGCTTTTGATCTTTCTTCCTTCTGCTATGTCTTCCTTTTCGACAGGCCCCATTTAAGCATCTGTTTGATCTTATTATATGTCTGTAAGATTAATCTCATTTTAATTTAAAGATTCAGTTCTCCCTCGATAGTCTGGTTACATTTGAGGCTGAGCATAGGGAGAGAAAATTGAATAGAGTTTATGATTAAATATGGATCCGTTCTGCCCCTTAAAAAACAACAGTAAACCCAGATTACTTGAAAATTCTAATCTTATAAGCTTTAGTGGTATAAAAGTGATCGTTCATATATACTTATATGTTTATCAGAATTTTAACATTTCATCAGTACACATTTGTATCACGCACATGAACAATTTTGGACAAAAAACGAACACGGACCACTTCATATGTGGTGAATATTTAGTAAACACACATTAGGGGCAGTGAGCACATGTCTAGCCAATCTCTTGGTTCTGTCACATAATATTTATAGAATAGTTTTTTTTATATATATATAGAAAATATCCTCATCTCTTTCAAACAGATTTAATACTGGTCAATGTGATTTACTGGTATCACAGCATGTTATGTTTTGTTTATAAGTGTGCAAGATGTGTGCAAGATCTTCATATTTAGTTAGAGATGTTTACAAATCCCAACACTGCTGCACCTGATACATTTTAGTGAAACACACACTACCATGACATAATTATGTTATGGTTATTGCAGTAATGACAGCAATCCATCACATAAATCATATCTTGTCTGTGGAGGTCCTGTGAGAGTTCCTTTTTATTAAAAACAGGGACAAGAAGGCAGCTGTGTACAGAGCAATGTCAGTGATTGTGTAACCATGAAGTTTAAATAACAAAGTGTAAAATGGGCAATAAAGGCACACAAACGGTAGATGCATCAATATTTATGTTGTGATTAAAATTGTTTTGGAATAAAAATGTTCTGACAATTACATTTCACTTCTAATTGACCGTGTTTGCCAAAAAACAAAATAATGGCCTTCCCAGAAAGAAATAAACTTCTACAGTGAACATTTGCAGTAAAATTGTGAACGATTGTGAACAACTTCTTTCTTAAAACATAGTATTATTTCCTTAAAATTCATGATATAGAGGTGAGGCCTTGTTTAGCCTGTAAAGATATTGACCTTTGATGGACACCAGGGTCCTTGACCTTAACCTTCTTGTCTAACCCATTTGTGCTCCTTTCGGATGACTTAAAGATAATCCCTGCTCGTTTTTTACAGATGCTAAAAAATGTTTTAGTCTAAAAAGCCTAAATTGTCTTATTTAAACATTTAGACCAAAAAAACTTTGTAGACCTGAGGACGGCTGCAGTTTTTAAAATCCGCCACTAAGGGGTGCCAGAACGCAGCTTGTGTTCTTAAAGACATTGCTGAAACTGAAATGACTCCAAGAGAGGAATCCAGAGTAAAATTAAATATCGACAGCATACATTAAAGCTCGCTGGTTTCTGACAGAGGAAATGCTTATTTTTATTAAGACTGTATAGAAAATGGGCTAAATGTGTGAAACTAAAATACAGCAAAACAGAATTATAAACGCAAAGCTGCAGTGCCCTCTGCTGGACTTAATAATAAACTGATTATTGAAGAAAGCGAGCCTGTAGTCATCTGTGAAATGACATTATTATTTTATTTCCCTTTATTTTCCTTCCGCTTCTCTATTTGAAAGGCTCTCGTTTCATTTACAATTTGTAATAAAAACCGCTGAGTCAGTTTATGAGTCGGTTCTTCTTTCAGAAGGTTCCAGTCGTTCATAGCTGAGTCGGTTCATTGAGTCGGTTCTTTCAGAAGGTTCTAGTCTTTCAGGGACGATCATCAAGACAATACGTTTTTTTAACTGTTTATTTTGTCTCACTGTGATTTTGTCACATGTTTATGGCACAAAAAATATAAATGTTTTATTCCATATTCCCTTATGGATTTTTATCAGTGGGATTCTCCACTAGCACACCAGAGCAGAGGGTATAAACTCCCTGACGTAAAACTTGCCCTTGTTTCATAAGGAAGGTCATCCATCATAAACGCTTGTCGCCTAAAAGAAACAGCTGGGAAAATGTATACAGTACTTTTGCTTTTAACTCATGTTTGTCCAGCAATCAACAGTCATAATTGTACATTACTTTGGATAAACGCGTCCTCCATATGCCTCAACGTTAAAGAATAAAAAATCTTTATTTTCATGTGAAAGGTCAAACACCTCGCTGCAACTTAAAAGTTAAACTTGACATAGTATAAAATATATAGTGTATATATATAATACATCACACTGAAATAAACAACACTTGGACATCCATTTCAAAACATCTTGCTTTAATAAAAGCTCATTTAATTATCAAAATAGTGGATTATAGTCAGTTTGATCCTCATCGTTGAGAAAACTAGGCAAATTATACTTATATAAAACTAATAAATTCTATTATAAATAATGGTAAGCATTGTACAATCGTCACACATCTTCGACTATGTGAAACATATAGAAATGATTAATTATTATGTAATGTTAAATGAGAAAACCAAAGTAAATAATAAAAGCAACTATTTAAGCCTAGAAGGCAAAAAGGGTTTGGTTGCTTAATAAATATCCACCTCTATATCTACATCCCATACCGAACAACTAGACATGGTGAAGACAAACCTCACTAATAACATCTACGGCCCACCATTCTGCACTGGTCATCAGTTATTCAAATAATAATTGAATAAAATATTAATTATATTTCTTTAAATCGCACATTGTTACACAATGGAGGTGTTATAGAAAAGCACATTTTGTTAAGTTTCAGTTTTAAAATTGTCGGAACGCTTACTCAGCGTCCCAGGCATCAACAAATAGTGAACAGAATTCTTCCAGATCTATGATCATAATCTGGGTACATGTTTAACAAGTCTCTAGAAAGATCATACACAAATTCTTTTAAAAATACACATAAATGATTTCAAAAACGGTAAGAATATCAGCAACAGTCACAAGTATACACATATTTTACAGCTTGGTTTCATTTTTGTCTAAAACATTTAAAAGTGTCCAAAGAATATTGAACAAAACAGGCAGATTTATGGTTGCCCTCGCTGTAGTCCTGATAAGTTTATTTTGTCCAGATAATTTCACCCTGCAAAGTAAAAAACAGAAGAAACTGTAACTTGTCAAAATAACCATACTCTGATTCTTGCGTTTAATCTTACTCCTAATATATTGTTTAAGTATATGTGTCTTAACAGCTAGCCTTGAGCTGGCCTCGTGGTTAAGGACTAGTGATGAGATCTAGTAATAGTAGATGAGCTAGTAATGAACTAATAATAAGATCATTGCTGATTAAAGCCTGACCGCTGCATGTTGCTGCTTGGACATTTAAGCCATTAACACTCAATTTCTCAAACTGTACACATCATCGCTTTTATAATAACAGATCTTTACTCACAGATGAGATTAGTTCCTTTAGAACAATCCACAGTCCTTCAGATTGTTCTTGATTATAACGTCGGTCACGGCATCAAACACGAACTGCACGTTCTTGGTGTCAGTGGCACAGGTAAAGTGGGTGTAGATTTCCTTGGTGTCCTTCTTCTGGTTTAATTCCTCAAACTGGCTCTGGATATAGGCAGACGTCTCATCGTATGAGCTACCACCTTAGCCGAAGAATAGAAATATTTTGCAATCAGTTATCTTCATTGCTCACACAAAACCCTTAACAGCAGCATGTTCAATTCCAGCATTGTTGCTTAACAAGCCATTTCAAAGCATATATGACTCCACCGAACTACAGTAACAGCTCATTTTTAAATAGATCAAACTTAGAACTTACATCAGACAAAATATTCCCGTAACAGCAGTTGTAGCCTAAATTGGACAGTTAAACGTAGGCAAGATGTAGCCCCACCACTGCTAGGGTAGAATGGAAATGTAGTGTATTGTAATCGAAAAGGCACTGGTTCAGGCAACATTACTGCCAGGTTACGTACTGTGATTTACTTTGAATAAAAATGTCTTATAAATGCTGAAAATGTAGACGAAATGAACACTGATCCAAAAGGTCAGCTACCGTCTAAGATTTCCCAGTATTATTTCTTTATAAGGATTTTACCATCATGTTTTACATACTTTGAGTACTTTCATGAGAAGGCAGATAAGGATGAGAGGTTGCATAACATAAATAAGTTCAAGTCTATAATGTGTATTTAAAAACATTTTCATGTAGCCCTAGACAATCTACCTCCACAAAGAATCACTCTTAAACACCTAAATCTGCCCGTCTTTCAGATTTCAGTGGATGGACAGCCTACCGGGGTAATCTGGGAAGCAGATTGAGAGTGGGCTCTTTTTCACTTTCTCCTCAAACAAATCTTTCTTATTGAGGAAGAGGATGATCGACGTCTCCTCAAACCACTTGTTGTTGCAGATGCTATCGAACAGCTTCATACTCTCGTGCATGCGATTCTGAAGAACAGGAAACAGAAAAGATCAGTACAGCAGCTGCTGTAAAACATCCAGTCACGTTCAGTCAGATTCAGAAAAGAAGAAATATGAATGAATGAAGGAGGAAGACTTTTTAGGTACCATTTCTTCATCTTCAGCCAAGACCAGGTCGTAGTCGCTTAAAGATGAGCAGAAGATGATTGCAGTGACGCCTTCAAAGCAGTGAATCCATTTCTTTCTCTCTGATCGCTGACCGCCGACGTCAAACATTCTGCCAGAAAAAAAATTCTTTCAATTTTACAAATAAAAAAATATATACAATAGTACCATTATTAAGGGGAAATTATGTAATTCAGGCATTAGTAAAATCACTTGTTTCACAAAATTCAGCATTTCTCCAGCTTAGAAACATTCTGTTTGACATTTGCCAACACCAATTACTAAAAAAGGTTTTATCTTTGTTTAATTAATTTTCTGCTGGGTTGTTTGGCTTTTACGTATCATTAATGCATAAATTATAACTAAAGTATTGGATTCTTATTAAACATAACAGATTTAACATTTGAGAACTTTCTGAGACAGTATATCTGGTCTGGCATCAGCCAGCACACAGTAACGTTTCATTACGGAATACAAAATAATGCTATTCCAAGATAACTTGACTCATTCCATGTTGCAAGATTTCACCTGGGAAATGATAGAAATGATTTAACAGCAAGGATTGTGGGACCAAGAGACGAATATCTTCCACTGATTCCTGCCTAACCGCAATGTGGTGTGTTATCTGAATGCAGAATGTAGTCAGAAACATTAAAAACCTAAAACTACAACCTAAAATATATCAATATTGTATTATATACTCTATTAACATTGTATTGTCTATGTCCTATAATATTCGAGTGTTATATGTGGGTGTGTGGAACACAATATCAATAAGTCTGTAATGTCTGTCTGTCTATCTTATCTTGTCTGTCTATATAGCTTAACATTGTAACATTTACTCATATTTTATAGCTGGGTATGATATATGAATCTGCCTGCCTGCCTATAGATCGAATAAGTGATCAATCGATCTGTCTGTCTGTGTCTGTCTGTCTATCTAGCTATCCATGGCTCAGTGGTTAACGCTTAACACAGTCGAATCACAGCAAGAAGTCCCGTAATCTAAGCTTACCTACCTATCTATCTATCACACTGACTAACAGTTTACAATATATCCAGTGCTGTTGTCAAAGAGTTTATAAACAGATTAAGAGATAAAACATGTTCTTTGACATTCTAGAACTTCACGTAACAATCACGTGAGCTACTCTAAACGTGAATAGTGACGATCACTTATAAATAATATATAATTGTAATTGTAAACTATATTTGGTCGACATTATATAATACATTTACATACTAATAAGAAGCATGATTAGATATCAGTGCCATTGTCCCCACATCTACTCGGATGCAAGCCAGCTTTTAAAAATGTTCTAGACCATTTGAACGCATTCTGACATGAGCTCAGAGACGCAGGAAACACCACACGCACATCACACCTGGCATGCAACATGCAAACAAGACTCTCCACCACAGCATTTTAATACTTCATACCCAGAAGACCACGGGTACTCTGGCACTGGCAGGAGTCTGTTGGGTCAGAGATTCAATTAATCTAATGGAGGACTCACTTGAAGTGAAGATCTTTGAAGGTGAAGTGGGTCTCAACAATTCCAGTGGTCTTCACTCGGGTCCTCAGAACATCCTGCTGAGTTGGGACGTACGAAGGGCTGGATATTCGTTCTAAATCATTCAGATAGCTATGAACAACGGGGTGGGGGTGGTGTGGTGTGGATTAAATAGACAGTATAAATAGATCAGTACTGATTTGAAAGCAATTTCTCAATCAACACATTCTAAAGATGGCGATGACTGCTGCTGAAAGTCTGAAAGGGAGAGAATGTTCGGCGTCTAGGTATATCAAATGCAAAAAAATTGGTTTGGCTACATCATACTTCTCAATACACATCCATGTTGTTTGCATTTGTGCCTATTTGAATAAAATGGATTTGAATCTTGATAGAGCTGATTGAACACAATGTCCGAAGAGAACATAATAAATATTTACCATAACAAAGGTGATGATGAATGTTAAGAGAATTCAAGATAGTTTATGAAAAAATGGTTATTTTACAATGTAACAAGCTTAAGTTTAATAAAGAGACTGGAAATATCTATTATTTGATAATAAAGCCACAATTAGAATTAAAGCAGATTTGTGCATTTGTTTGTTTTTATTTCAGTTAATTCATAGAACAGCTAAACCGTTTCCAGATGTTTCTAGTGTTAAACAATTCATGTTCAGTTCTACACAAATTAAAATATTAAGTATTCTCACAGATATTTATTCAAGAATATTTTTCTGATATCTGCATTATTTTTTATTGATGTCAGTTAATGTATCGTTCTTTTAAAAATAATTCTCTTATTTGATTCATTTTACTTATTCCTTGTTTGTTTGTTTGCTTGTTTGTCTGCTGGTGCTCAATTGGCTTTTGCTGTTTGCCAGGTTGGTGTATTGTTAGAACTTCTTTTAAATAATTTGCCTAGTTAAATTGAAGATTAAATAATAATAATTAAAAACCTAATCCAGATGTTTTACTGCTTTTCATGCCTTGTGAGTGCTTGAAAGATCATATAAAATAAGTAAATATAAACAATACGAGAAAAGGTTATGTGTTTATACTCTGCTCATTGTTGCTTTTTGACATTCACCAATTTCAAAACTTACACCCACAATGCAAATCACAAAAAAGCTTCTGTTTATTTTCTAGATTAAATAGAATCATGAATAGTATCATGAATAGTAATATAAACCAAGTATTAGCAAGGGTTAAAACTCTGCAGTAATCTAAAAGTCATTAAACATAAAAAACATTTCTCCTTAAAGCAAGTTTGCAAAGTGTATTCACGTGAATGTGTGCTAGCATGCCTCGATCTGATCTTGAATAATGAAAATAAAAATCAAGGTTGAACTATTAGACTCATTATTAAAGACTCACTATGAAGCAGAGTCGTTGAGCTGGTACTCTCTGGAGCGACCAAAGCAAACCTGCACACCTCCGTCTGCCCAGAGCCGCTTTATAATGCCAGCCAACTCTGGGGTCATTATGCCCTCATCAGCCTGGCCAGACAACGCAAACAGCTGCCTGGCATCATCCTGCAGTGCAAATACACACACACACACACACACGGTACAATTAGCAGGTCTAAGCATCCGTACTCTATCTATTAAGGGCATATAGTACTCAGTGTATGTCAGTTCTAACAGAGAAGAAGTTAACAATAATGTGAATCGTCTTGACTGCACTCCAGGAAGCACTCACAGCACGAGCAGCATCACTAAACTCAATCTGCAGACGCCCCATGGCCCTTATGATAACCATGGTGGAGTGGATGGTATTGCTGTAGACCACCGCTCTGAACTGATTGCACTCCTCTTCCGAGTAGCCAGACTCGTGGATAATTCTGAGTGGAAACAAACAGACAGTGAGGTTATTAGTACTGAAAATGTCAATCTTAATCACAGTTATGATCACGAGAAGTTCGATTCTTTGAAAGTTAAACATACACCTGGATGATTTTGATAGTGACAATGTGAATTAGAAATCAGTTACAGTGCTGGGTATTTAGTACAGAAATCCACCCTGCTTGTATTTCTTAAATGCACGACTTTTAGAAGTTTTTCCATCATGGTCATTTTTAAGTATATTTTAAGTAGACTTATTAATCACAAATTATTAGACTATTTTTATTGAGAATTACTATTGGGATTGTGACTTACTGGCTTATAAAGTTTTATAAATAAAGGTTATAAATGATTTATAATATGATCTGTACTAAATGGCACATTACTGTACACATCCCTAAATGTTTCGATGTTGTATTAACATGTTTTATAGTCTATTTGAATTTTAACACCTACTGGGAGATTTTATTAATATACAATAGAGACATTGTGTTAAAGAAGCAACTCTGAGTGCATTTTAAATTAGGGACAGTGTAGCCTAGTGGGTAGAGGGCTGGGAACCCAAAGGTTGGGGGTTCAAATCCAGCTTGAGCAAGGCCCTTAACCCTGTCTGCTCCAAAGGCGCCGTACGTTGGCTGACCCTGCGCTCTGACCCCCAACTTCCAGACAAGTTGGGATGTGTGAAGAGAAACATTTCATTGTACTGTACATCTGTATATGTGTAATGACAAAATTGAATTTAAAAATTGCCGATGTTTAGACAAGAAATTTTACTCAAACTTATGCAAAAATCATCAATACAATCGTACCTTTACTTGAGTACAATATTTTAGCACTCTTTCAACCTCTGGTGTTGACATTTTATCATGTTTCATAACATTTCTATTTCATTTAAAGGATATGTTAACATTTTAAACATCAAACATTGATAAGGTAAATAGACTTCCAGGAAAAACGACTTACTTCATCTGTTTGACGATCGTGCTTTTCCCAGATTCACCAGATCCTAAAAATAGCAACAAAAAGAAGAAGAAAAAAATTAAGTAGAAACTCAAAACTTTCCATGCAGGGCGGAGCAGGCGATTCTTTATCTTGTACATGATCAACATTTATTTCTAAAAGTAGGAATCACCACAGCAGTTCAAAATGATCCTCATCCAAAAGTGGAATTCAGATGCTTCCAGATGCACACTGACAAGTGCACACTTCCATATGTCTATATAAGCAATGAGATTCGAACCAGTCGTATTAGTGAGCTTTAAGTGAGTAGAGAGCTTAAATTGGCCATTTTGTGTTTTACGGCCTGAACTGAATAAACAAGGTTAAGTGTAGATGAACACCAGTGGCCTGCACACAGCCCTGACCACTAATTTGGTTTCGAGTCCTTTATGCCTTTTCTCCCCTTTCACTTGAAGTACAATAGTTTAGTGTAGTGCCGTGGTTCCTTTTTTGGCCCTTGCATTCAAACATCAGGCTAGACATTGTGAG
Organism: Ammoglanis amapaensis; assembly: GCA_028566735.1. Taxonomy (NCBI): domain Eukaryota; kingdom Metazoa; phylum Chordata; class Actinopteri; order Siluriformes; family Trichomycteridae; genus Ammoglanis; species Ammoglanis amapaensis. The sequence continues at coordinate 4,304 of JAOUQU010128301.1, read as the reverse complement.
AACCAGAGGTATTTCGAATCTCAGTGCTGATGTGCTATTGGAACACCCCACTGTTCCTCCTGAAATGTTGAACTCTTTTTTACCCCTGTTAAGCTGTGCAGCAGATATTAGGCATAAGTATATGCAGCAGACACGTTTCTGCTTGGGTGGAATGACCAGACTATGTGGATGGGGTCTTAAAAATGCTCGCAAAGAAGGTCTGCTACTCCATCCCTCCCTATCTTGCTGAAATTACATAGCCATACAGATGTCTACAATTTAATAAAGAAATAAAATTATAAAAAAGCATTTAGATTTTCACAGACAATTTGGACAGAGGTGTAAATGTTTAAACTGGAATAAAATAAATGAATATGGTGTTTAGGTGGTGCACATAGATAAATACACTAACCTTTCTCTATCAAGATCCAGGGTTCAAATCTAATTGTTGCTATTGGCTGGTCCGGCGTATGCACAGATATCAGTGGCTAGGTCAGAAGAGGATACCTGTGGCTCTACAGCATGGTCACTGTGATGGGGACACCCATACACTGTATGCTTAGGGCATCCAAATGGCTAATGTCGCCATAAAGCTAGGGTTACAGTTTTAATGGTATCTTGCGTAAAAGCAAGTGGACCGGAGACCTCGACAATACTTATTTGTTTTAATAGCTAATGGTTTTAATAGCTCATAGCTCATATACATTTGCATAATACATTTGTTTTAAAAAACTTTTTATCGAAACCAATATCACCACCAGGGATCAAACGATTCAGCAAGAATCAATACAAAGTTTGTTATACTTATATGTTCCATGTGTAGACCTAAATCCAGTTGTGCAAATCCTTTCCAGATAAACATATATGGAGCCTGCACTTCGCTAAACTTCAGAGTATAAATACAGTAAACAAAAAACATTTCAGCAGCTGCCTTATTGGTGACGAGGCTCATAATCCCAAAAATGTGTGTTAACCTGACCATGTCAATAAAGACCTGGCAACAACGGGACAGTAAAATCATACAAAACGTGTGCATGAATCTTTGACACCTGATTCATGATTCCATCTGGGGACTTTTTGTAAGTTAAGAACATAAACCGATGTCAATTATCAAAGCAAAAATTAGATAAATTTGTTAATTGATAGAAAGACACAAATATATAATTTAAGCATGAATAACACTGTCCACAATAAGCAAGGCACTCGAACTGCTCCCCGGGCGCCACAGCAGGGGCTGCTCGCTGGGTGCCCACCGTGTGTTTTTTACTGCACGGATTTGATTAAATGCAGAAGTGCAAAAGCACAGTGGTGAAAAAGTATCCAAAGATTTAAAAATGTATCTTCTTCACAAGCAATTTTAGTGCTTGTGTGCTAGTGGAATATCCTTCTGGACTTTTCTGTGTGGCGCTAGAACTCGAGCTTCCAAGAACTGTAGTTTCCTCCCACAATCCAAAGATATGCAGTCAGGTTACGTGGGGATACTGAAATTGTCTCTCTGTGTGTGTGTGTGTGTGTGTGTGTCTGTACCAAGCAACAGATTGGCAACCTGTTCAGGTGTTTAGAGTATTCGCCCAGTGTGTGTGTCCCTATGACCCTAAATATGATTGAACAGTGGTAAAACTAGATAATGGATGGATTATATATAAAAACACATAAAAATTTAAATCAGGTTAATTGGGGATACTGAAAACTTGTGTGTGTGTGTGTGTGTTATATTATAACATGTGTTTAATATATAATTATATTATAAAACAATAACATTATTTATTGTTTTACTTTAAATTAATGGTAGTTGTAGCGTAGTGGTGAAGAAACTCATTGGTGGTCTCATTGGTTTAAGCCCCTGACAGCTTGGCCCTTGACCTCTATCACTCCCGTAAATGTAATGTATAAAAAAATACATCTAATAAAAAAGAACATTGGTGGTTGGTTGGTAAATATGTTCACTCTGTGTTGACAGATTCTGATGTGTGTGTTTCAATTAATCAGCATCCTTTTCCCAGTGGCTTTCTGAGGCAGTCCCAAGAGGGTCTGCAAAATACACTCAGGAGTCCCAAACCACAAACAACAATTAAGCCAACTCAGCACCTTACACAAGCACAACAGCTCGGAACTGTAGGGCTCAGGGGTACCGCCACGCAAGTACTGATCACTGCCATGGGAGCCAATGAGTTCCCATCTTCAGGCTCGGTTGTTTATCCGCTGTATTCCATTCATCGTATAGACAACAAGGAAGCAAAGGTGATCTGTAAAGCCTTCACTGATATGAAAGATCCGTGAGATCTGGGAAAGTAATGAAACCATCAAGTGGTGGAAAATCATGAGTGGATTCAAAGCAACTCTGATTTGATTTGCAAAAAAGCATTCGTCATCTAGCAAAAATGCTTTCAAACCTCAAGTAATGACTTGTTGATAAAGAGACCGCATTTTCTATCTACGCTTTTAGTAATCTGGTTAATGTTCAAGTCAGAGATCTATGCAGTTTTGTCTTTTTGGACGAAAATCAATAAGATGATATGATTGTGTAACTTCTAATCACACAGAAGTAAACCGCACAGTAAAATCCTGACATTTAAGGGTGCTTGGGTTGCGCAGAAGTCTAATACACTACAGTTAAAGGTGGCAAGTAACTTGTTGTGTTACTGTAATTGACTTATTTTTGGCACTTAATTTTACAACATGTACTTTTTGACCTTAGTAGAATAACTTGAATTTTTATTTACTACATTTGACACAATAAGAAAATACTCCCTCAAAATCACGGCTGGGTAGCTGGTTACTGGGTTGCCAGATTATAAAGATTTTTTGTCACAAACTCTTTAAAAATAAAAGAATAAATAAAACGTGTCACAATCTGGCAACCCTGCAAACAACAGTTTTGATTTGAAACACAGTTGTCATATTGGGAAGTGCCATTTATGATTGTTCAATACCCACACACACACACACACACACACACACACACACACACACACACACACACACACACACACACACATCCACAGCTTTTGCCACAGAATAAAGCCTTTAACTGACATTTAGTACTGTCCGGGTATGGAAGTGAAATAAAGTAGTAGATTAAACTGGTTTCAGATATCGATCAAAATTACGCTTTTAAACACAGTTGGGGATTTCCCATCAGCCCCAGCATATAAAAACAAAAAAACCCAGCACAACCAGAAGCATGAACTGCATGTATCTTCACACATTAATTTCACCTTTTGTTTGCTTTGCTCCACTTGCCACTTTTATGGCATGGTAATTCAAGTTGGCTATTTAGTTACTAAGCAACATCTCAAAGCCTGAGAAATACACAGACGATCCTGAAGGCAGAAGTGTACGACCCAGTAACAGCTGCCAGCATGAACAACCTCACCAAAAGGTTTCACACGTCTTGCTTTAAATCCGACAACAACTAGCAACAAAATGGTAAAGGCATTTAAACAGCTGGCCAACATGTAAACCTGCTGTTCATCACACTAACCCACCCAAAGCTACACAATTAGAGTCAATCTGGATTGTCCAGGCTTTAAATTTCAATTCAGTCCTTGAGCAAGACCCTTAACCCTGTCTGCTCCAGGGTCAGACACCAACTTCCAGACAAGTTGAGATATGCAAAGAGAAACATTTCATTGTACTGTACATCTGTATATGTATAATGACAAAATTTGAATTATTATTATTATATTGCAAGTTTGCGAAAATCAACACACAGGGTCAGTCATTGTACAGCACGGCTGGTGGAGTCCCGAATAAGAGTCTAAGTCAAGGGTTCAATAGTGGTTAAAACCCAAAACCTTACAAAAGATTGCCCAAAGCTCTACCTGCTATGGCACCACTGTCAATGCTGAATGGAACCGTGAACAAGCATGTTACCCCAACAACAATACTCCAGAATGCATTGCAACTAATTAATCCTTTCCTGTGGGAGTTGTATAAGTATTGCCTAGCTGATAAATAAATAAATTCCCAAAAGCTTAATGGACATTATTCCAGCTGTTAAACTCCATGCCAAGGTAAATAAATACAAACTTCTGTTAGACTTCAGTTAGTTAAGTTCAGACTTCGAATTCCAATCATTTAAAACAATCTGGATATTGAAATAAATCAACAAATCTGAGTGTCAACAAAAACAACACAATCTGTAGTAAAATTCCATATTGCCATTTAACATTGTTTTCAATGAAGATGTAAATAATTTTATAATGTACACATTGTGGGCGGAACGGTGGCTGAGTGGTTACAGCACTGTCGCCTCACAGCAAGAAGTCCCGGGTTCGATCCCCGGGTCGGGATGGGGACTTTCTGTGCGGAGTTTGCATGTT
>JAOUQU010128192.1:0-15315 GCA_028566735.1 Ammoglanis amapaensis | reverse complement strand
TCGTACATTTCACCCCCCCCCCCCCGTCGAATCCCCCGTCGAATCCCCCGTAACCTTTCTAATGTCTTAAATACACACTATCATATATTTACATAATATTATACACATATTATTACCGTACAATATTATTTATTTCTTTATTTAACTGTAAGGCGAGGGAGGTGACTTCACACGGGTCACACTGGATCATTTGGCATCTCCAGTTTGCCTTACCTGCATGTTTTTGGACTGTGGGAGGAATCCCGGACCCGCCCGGAATAAAGCCACGCGGACACGAGCGGGAGAACATGCGAACCATGAGAATCGAACCAACGTAGCGGGGTTTCTGGTTCAACCAGAAACACTAACAAGATGTAAGGGCCCCTGAACAAGGCCCTTAAGTCTGCTTATAATGTCTGAAGACATTCCGTCCCTTTGTTGGAGGAGGCGGTACAGTGACTGTCGCCTCATGGCAAGGAGTCCCGTGTTCGATCCCTCGAGGCATTCTGTGCGGCGTTTGCATGTTCTCCCCATGCCTGTGTGGGTTTATTCCGGGGGCTCCGGGTTTACTCACACAGTCCAAAAAACATGCCGGTATGCAGGCAAATTAAAGAGACCAAACATGTCCATGAGTGTGTTCGATGGTGTGACCCGTGCGATGAATGAATTAACATTTGCTGTCATGGAAACGACCCCGGAGGTTTAAAAAACAACAACAACAACATGGTGTTGAAATGCTCAATAAATAAATAAACCTTGGTGGGAGTGTTTTGAGGGGGAAAAACAACCTTTTTTTTTTAAACACCTCTTCAAGTAAACACGAGGAAACAAAGCGAGTCTCCGGGAGTCCGTTTAACTTCAGAGGAGCTCCGAAAAAGAATTCACCTGTGATGATGAAAAGAGGCCGAGGATGAAAGACATTCATCAATCCACCCTCCACAAAGTGTTACGCCTCGACCGCCTCGACTGGAGCTGCACCAGTAGAGACTCTAATCAGACCTCATAAGGGTCACTCGGTAATAAAAGTGTCTGTTCTGGACATTTGGGTTCCGAGGTGATTCTGATTCATCTGATCACGACGTCTCAAAGGGCACGAACAAAGCCAAACATTATTATTATCATTATTAATTGTCCTTTCCCCTTCCAAAGCGGCAGCGCCCTCTGCTGTTTAAGTGAAATATAAATCGGCGTGACCTGGCGGCGCTGGAACGCGCTGGTACCTCTCAGCGAGGCTCCAGTCACGCGGCGTGTCAGCGGGTTCATCTGATTGGCTCAGACACGCCGCTAATATAAATGAGAGTAATTAGCCGAGTTGAGATTGTAATTTGGGGTTTGTTCGCTTGCCGTGTTTACCGTGGCGGAGAGAAGCGGCGTGGGTTTGCTTGGTTTGGTTTTTTTTTCTCCGCCAGATGCCGATCTGCTGCTTGACCTGATAATGAAACGAGAGAAAAAAAATTACAAGAAAAGGCAAAAACAAAAGTTCTCACAGCAAAGGATTTAATCAGGGATGAAATAATTGGCCTCTGTTGAAAGGTTTAAGCAGTTTGTATTAATAACGAGCACGAATCATTTATTATTTATATTCTTTTTTATTATTACAGGGAAGTTTTAACTTTTAACTTTTCTTTCGGCTTTTATTTCCCGACGCTAGCACCTGTGCCACCTCGCTCCATTGATTAGAATGGCGCAGTGCTAACCACGCTAGCTCAGCGATGTTACGAGATGCGACCCGGAGAGGTTTTCATTATTGTTCCAGCTTCTGCATACAAACACATCTGGAGACAATAAATACTAAAACAATAAAGAAACAAACACGAAAATATATTTCTAATCTAAACAATTTATTATTATTATTATTATTATCACAACTGACTGAGACGTGACGAGTTTCATACCCGTGATACAAATATAAACACCATTTGATTTGCGAGACACGATTGAGACGTGTCAGATCCTTGCCCCCCACCCCACCCCTCCCCCGCTCCCGTCAGTCCGTCCACTTCCACAGTTTGATCTGTTTTGTACTGCAGAGCTCCGTGTGCTTTGGTTATGATTGAAAAGCTCAGGGTATGAACGGCGGAGCGCCCCCTGCCATTGCTAGGGTTTATAATTCAAAGTCATTCTAATAACACCAGTCGAGCGTCGTTAAAGTTCTGTTAATCTGTTCATACGCATTTATAAATATTAATAATTGTTTTTTTACATAAGAATTGTTCTGGTTACCTTAGTGAGGATGATTATACAGGATGACATCACATTACACGTCCGTCTCTGTGTTTTCTCACAGGTTGGCCTTTCACCAACACCGTGTGTAAGATGAGCGGTCTGGTCCAGGGCATGTCGGTGTCAGCGTCCATCTTCACGCTGGTCGCCATCGCCGTCGACAGGTCAGTTCTGTCAGAGTTTCCATTAAAGTCACCATCGTCACGGCTATCCGGAGCCATGCTGTCGTCTATCTGGCAAACTCTCATGGCGTGCCTGTTTTCATCTCAGGATTGGGATGTTCTCCACAGGTTCCCTCACGTGGTCCAAAACATGGAAGAGTGTCCAAAAGTGTTCAAAGTGTTCAAAGTGTTCAGTGTCCACTTTTGGTCATTTAGTAGATGTGCAGAAATACCATAAAGAAGGAGAGAAGAACGAAAGATCTACTTCAGTTTATTAATACAGACGGCAAAACTATAATCATCCACCTATTCATTCAGTTTCTCCACGATTGCTTCGTAATGTTGTACCAGCACTTCTCATACGCCTCTAAAAATAAAAACATGTGCGCTGTTCAAATCTGCCGTGACATGAAGTGCTTACAGACGTTCAACATCTAAAGAACCATCAAAAAAACACGTCTGCAATTTATTTCCTTCCATCTTCCTCCGGACTTTCTTTATTCTGATCTTCTTCTTCCTACCAACCAACATACCTACCAACCAACCAACCAACATACCTATCTACCAACCAACCAACCAACCAACCAACCAACCTACCCACCAACATACCTACCAACATACCTACCAACCAACCAACCAACCTATCTACCTACCTACCTACCAACCAACCAACCAATCTACCTACCAACATACCTACCAACCTACCTACCAACATACCTACCAACCTACCAACATACCTACCAACATACCTACCAACATACCAACATACCTACCTACCTACCAACCAACCAACCTATCTACCTACCAACATACCTACCAACATACCTACCAACATACCTACCAACCTACCTACCAACATACCTACCAACCTACCTACCAACATACCTACCAACATACCTACCAACATACCTACCAACCAACCTACCAACATACCTACCTACCAACATACCTATCTACCAACATACCTACCTACCAACCAACCAACCTAACTACCAACCTACCTACCAACCTACCAACATACCTACCAACCTACCTACATACCTACCAACATACCTACCTACCTACCAACATACCTACCTACCTACCAACATACCAACCAACATACCTACCAACCAACCTACCAACCAACATATCTACCTACCAACATACCAACCTACCAACCAACATACCAACCTACCAATATACCTACCAACCAACCAACCAACCAACCAACCTACCAACCTACCAACATACCTGCCAACCAACATACCAACCTACCAACATACCTGCCAACCTACCAACCTCCCTACCAACCAACCTACCTACCAACCAACATACCTACCTACTAACCTACCTATGTACCTACCAACATACCATCTTTGTTTGCATGATTCTTTCCCCTTTTGTTCTTGTGATTTATTAAATCATTTTTATTCCATTTCTTCGTTCCCGGACTATCTTTCCTTCCTTCCTGGTCATTTATTATAAAATATGAATTTACTTTCTTTATTTCCTCCCTCATTTTTATTATTTTCTTTTTGTTGTTGTTTTTATTATTTTTCTCTTTGCGTTTCCAATGTATTAACATCTCCATCAACACACATTTGCTTTTCCCTTCCTCTTTAATTTTACTGGTTCCCATTTCCCGAATTTTCTAACTGTTCCCATTTTCTCTTTCCCTTCATCTTGCACCCTGCAGGTTCCGCTGCATCGTCTACCCGTTCCAGCCCAAACTCTCTGTGCTGGTGGCCAAAGTGACCATTGTGATGATCTGGGTGCTGGCGCTGGTGATCATGTGCCCGTCGGCGGTGATGCTGACCGTGGAGCAGGTGGAGCGTCACTACATGGTCCACGGTTCAGATTACAACCACACGTACCCACTCCTGTCCTGCTACGAGGACTGGACTGACCCCCACATGAGGAAGATCTACACCACCGTGTTGTTCGCCCACATCTACATCATCCCGCTCACCCTCATTATGCTGATGTACGGACGCATCGGGTTCAAGCTCTACACCACGCCCGTCATCTCCGTGAATGACCAGCAGGACAGGGCCGGCGGCGGTGGTGGCGGCGGTGGTACTCAACACGAAGCCCGACCACTCATCTCACACAAGAAGATCAAAGTGATCAAGATGCTGATCGTCGTGGCGGTCCTTTTCATGCTGTCCTGGCTCCCGCTGTGGACCCTGATGCTCCTGGCGGACTACGGCACCCTGGACAAAGACCAGCTTGAGCTCCTGTCCGGCTACGTCTTTCCCTTCGCGCACTGGCTGGCCTTCTCCAACTCCAGCGTCAACCCCATCATCTACGGCTACTACAACGAGAACTTCAAGAGAGGATTCCAGGCCGTCTGGAGGACCCACTCGTGCTGCTGCTGCTGCCTCTGCTGCTGGATGTTCCCCATCAACAAACGCCGGGGGGTTCACCGCCCGGGCCGAGATGACCTGGGCCAGCTGGCCATCAATGCCAACCCGTTACCGTTCGGCACCCGGAACCGGGTGTACACCGACGGCAACCTGAAGAACCACAGGGGCACGGACGAGGATCAGAAGAAGGCCCGGCGTAGGATGAGCACCTCCATCAGCCTGGATGATGCCCGGTCTGAGACGGCGCTGGAGAACAAGGGTGTCGGCCTGCAGAAGGGACTGCCAATGGAGGACCTGGAGAAGATCAGCCCCATCGGCATGACTGTGAGTCAGGCTTGGCATCAGTAAGAGTATCTCGGGAACGTTTATAATCCCAACAATCACGGGGGTTTAAACGTCGGAACATCATGTCGGAAAAACTTCAGGTCCTTCACAGAATGAAACAAGAACAAGATGATATTTAGCATTTCATTTGGATTTGGACGTATGATGAACAAGTCATAAATATGAGAAGTACTTTCCTTCAGACAGGAACAATGAACTTCTTTGCATAAGGAGCCATCGCTGGAATTAACATGAACCGGTTCTGGAACCGTGAACCACGAGCAGAACGTGAACTGGTCTCGTTTCCCAGCAGCAGTGAGAGTCACTCGATATCGTCACTAATATTTAATTAAAGAATAAACATCAGTCGAGAGGAGGACGCGCATCAGACATGTGCGATGAACATAAGCGAGTCTGATGAAAGCTCCGCCCGGTTGGCACAACGTAACCTTAAGAACTGCCAGCAGACCCGGCTCAGGCGTCCGTAATGCCAGGTCTGGGGCCGCCAACCAGCGAGATAAAGAAAGGACGACATGGGCACTGAGGGGTGACCGCCAGTCAGAGCTGGCATTTTAATATTCAGCAAACAGATTATATGAGCTCTGAAACTCGGCATCGAATGCAGTGCTGGTACAGCTGGTTATTGTTGTTGTTGTTGTTGTTGTTGTTGTTGTTGTTGTTGTTGTTGTTGTTGTTGTTGTTATGATGGTTACGGTTCACTCAGGTTTATACAAGAGATGAAATGATTAATCATAATAAAGATCATTATTCTCCTTCTCTACACTGACCTATTTACATCCTCCCACAGTCCACAGACATTCAGACATCTGATGTCTGTCTGTCCAACCTTCTTTGTTCTGTCTTCCTTTCCTTTATCTGTCTGTCTGTCCTTCTTTCAGTCCTTTCTTTGGTCTGTCTTCCCCTTCCCAATCTGTCTGTATGTCCACCCTTTCTTCTGTCTCTCCTCCTCCCATCCGTCCTTCCTTCCGTTGGTCTGTCTTTCCCACCCCATCTGTCTGTCCGTTCATCTGCGCGATTATGATTAGAATCATGTTTACTGAGACAGATGACCAGAAGGTCGGTGAGACTACTGACTACATGGAATAACAGACGCCGTGTTTGTATTTACTACACGCCAATAACACGCGTGACTGCAGTAATAAACGTTGTTTATGCAAACGCCCCGAATGTAACGCGGAGGTCCTCTCACTGACCGCGACTGACCGAGGGAACGTCGAACCCGCCGCCTGGATCCAAACGTCCAATCTTTATTGTTATTTATATACGTGCAACAAAAAGAACTCCGGTGGACCACGCTCCGGTCATCCACGCTGTTACAAACAGCTTGGATGTCGAAAACTGACATTTATAGGAGTGCCGGTCAAATTCTGATTGGCGGATTGGACAGAGGGGCGGCCGATAATCTGCCGGACCTGAAGGAGGACGTCGCCGTACAGGCTGGCGAGGACGATGATGATCAAAGTTTATTTGTACAGATAAAAAAAAAAAGTCAAATTTACTTGACAAATCATTACATTACATTGCATTTAGCCGACGCTTTTATCCAAAGCGACTTACAATGAGCAGACAGGGTTAAGGGTCTTGCTCAAGGACCCAACAGTGTAGTGGAGTGAAGCAGAGCCTGGATTTAAACCCCCAACCTTTGGTTTCCCAGCCCAACGCTCAACCCACTAGGCTACACTGTCCCTGTCAGGCTACACTTCGTTCTGCCAAATCAGAACGAAGAAAATCTCTCGGCTCTGATATTTATTATTTATTTCTTTTTATTATTTTATTGAATTCTTTTTTTCATTCTTCCTTCCTGCTCATTCTTCTTTCTCAGGGCCTCTTTCGAGTGAATCGACCATTATTCTCATCTTGGTTTGTTCTTCCTGCTTCACGTGTGTAAATTTTGGGATAAAAATTCAGTGTGTGGAATCATATTTAAAACACACACACACACAGACACACACATGTTTACTGTTTGATTGAATTCACATCTCCGTGTAAAGTACGAGCAGTGAAGAGCTCTGAAGTTGAGTACAGGGGTGTCAGCAGGACCCTGATTTCTCTGAAATATGAAATATTTATTTTCTTTATTTTGATGATGAATAGAAGCGTGTCGGTTTCACCCGGCGCGTGATCTACACAAGCTTCAGTCAATAAGTGTCCAGCGCCGCCGGCCTTTGTGACAGTGTCCGTGTTCTGGTCCGTCGCATTCTGTATGCACCGTTGCTATGGCACTCGCAAGAAAATATTGCTCTGCAGCTTTTTTTTTCTTCTCCTTTTTTTCTTTACCATCAGAACTTGGATTATATTTTAAGTCCTTTTTTTCCCTCTGAGGTATCAATCGTGATCCGACTGTTCCGTGGCGTCTCTGGTTCGTGTTGAAACTATCAAACTGTTTACAAGTGTTTGTATATTTTGTAACTGATGATGAATAAATAAAAAGAAGAAAGAAAGTGTGTTGATGTCACGGACACTTGTGATTGGTTTCAAAACAACCATGAAGGATGTGATACTGACAATCTGAGCTTCATACTGAGATTAAATCTGAGCTTCATACTGAGGTTTATACTGAGATTAAACTCGACAGTGGTGGGACTCGAACCTACAACTTTCTGATTGCTAGTCTAGTACTTTAACCACTAGGCTCCAGTTTGCCCCGTGTTACAGAATGAGGTATCTTCCCTCTGCATGTTTTTGGACTGTCAGATAAAAACTACCCGAGAATGGAAGCCGGGACTTGCTGAGGTCACCAGCCACCATGTCGCCACCCAGTAATAACAAAGTTTGTTATATTTGAGGTAAATAATGAGACAGGAAGACGCTCATGTGTGTGTTGGATTAAAAGTGTGGTAACGTGAGTACAGAGCGGCTCGAATTCTTTAACACTGTTAATGCTGATCAATCTGAACGTAATGAGTTAGTGGGAAACGTTCTCCTGCAGGGGTTCTGATCTATAAAACATCGTTTCCCAGTACACAATAAATAAGTGACCTGAACCCGCCATCGTTCCCTGAACCATAATTACACCTCCCCCCCGAACCATTTGCTGCACTTTTGTTCTGGTAATTGTTGGAGGTTCCTCATGTTCAGTGGTTCCAGACCTCATTTATATCAGAACACTCACACACACAAGACACACACTCGCACTGGTGCTTTAATCCGATCCAAGCAAAGTGGGAAACTATGGATGGGGGGGGATAGGAGGGGTGTCTGGGGAACCCCGTTATATCCCTCAATCAGGCACGGAGATCACATCATAACTGCACAAGCTAGAGATCAAGTTCAAGCTTTGGTGCAGTTGGCTGCTGGACTGAGAAGGATTAAGGGGTTAGAGTTAAGTTTAGGTTTAAGGTTAAGTTTAGAAAGACATTTTATTGATCTGATTAAATACTTGCATCCCTTTTTGTTGTTTTAATATTTATTAATGTTTTATTTTTTCTTTTATTGAAGCACAGTGTTAGACTGAAGTTTTTGGTACCGTTGGACCACGGAGGAGGATTAAGAGGAAGAGGAAAGCGTCCGACGGTTACTGTGGGACCGCGAGGTCGATACTGAGCGATATTGAGCATGTGCAGAAGTACAGTGAGAGAGGACCGAGATGAGACGAACAGGAACGAGCATAAAAGTGGTTTGACATTTATTCGACATTTTCGGCGTCACCACGTTTATGAGGGAAATCAGTGGAAGCCGAATCCATCATGCTGAGCGCAATAATAATAATAATAAAAACACTAAATGTTCATAATCATAAGATTTAAGCGCTGCTCAGCATCAATCTTACTCATGAACAGTTCAGTTTTACTTCCAGCCGTTTGTCATCCTCGTTTCCCCCATTTTTACACTCAATTCTTTAAATCCTCTAAAAGTTTCATTTAGTTTAGCATCCAGTTCGGGAGCTTCAATCCGGTCTGTAACCTTGGTAACAAAGTGACGTTTTAACAATGAGCCTAAAAACGTTTCATTTTGATTATGGGAATGATATTATGTACCGTTTCCTTAATGTTCCCCGTCTACATGTTTCCCTGTCTACACATCCACACTTTCCTGTCTACGTTTCCCCATCGATGTTTCCCCAGTTACACGTCCTTGTGTACGTCTATGTTTCCCCAAGTACGCCTCCGTTTCCCTGTCTACACTTCACCATCTGCATCTACGTTTCCCATCTACAATTCCTCGTCTACATGCTTCCCAGTCTACATTTCCCATCTCCATTTCCCTGTACACACTTCCCCGTGTATTTCAATGTTTCCCCGCCTACATTTCCCTGTCTACGTTTCTCCATCTACATTTCCACCTATACACTTCCTTGTCTATGTCTACGTTTCCTCGAGTACATCTACGTTTCCCCATATTCACTTCCCCGTCTGCATCCATGTTTCCCGGCCTACACGTCACCGTCTACATCTCAGTTTTCCCATCTACAATTTCTCGTCTACCCTTCTCATCTACCCTTCCTCGTCTACATGCTTCCCCGTCTACACTTCCGCGTCTACATCTTGTTGTCCATGCTTCACCCCCTACATCAATGTGTTTTTTTCTACACTTCCTCCTCTATACAGTCTGTCGTCTACATTTCCCCACCTACGTCTACGTTTCCCCATCTACGTCAACATGTCTCCGTCTACACTTCCTCCTCTAAACACTCCGTCGTCTACATTTCCCCGTCTACATCAATGTGTTTTCCTCTGCACACTCTCTTCTACACTTCCTCCTCTACGTTCTACAGTTCCCCATCCACATCTACGTTTCCCCGTCTGCATGCTTCCCAGTCTTCACTTCCCAGTCTCTACGTTTCCTCGTTCACACGCTTAACCAAAGTTGTTGCACGTTTGCATGCCGCACTGACCTATTGTAGCGGGACACGTTTCCCAATACACACACACGTGTGTGCGTGCTGGCCTCAGACGGACCAGCATCCAGGTCAGCAGACCCCACAACGACCCTAAATAAATAGAAATCACTCAAGGTCATTTATTGTTTGTTTGTTTTTTTACTTCGGACGAAATGACTTTATTTTCCTCCACCAGGATAATAATAAGTGACCTTAAAGACGTGAAAAGAAAGAAGTGGAGCGTCGGTGCGACCGCACGAGTGAGTGAAGTGGACGGACAATAGAGGACAGATGAAAAGGTTAAAGGAGAAGACGAGCGAGTGTGTGATGGAGGGGACGCCGGTGACAATTGCTTTGGCCTTTTCTCCATCCCAGGAGAGACTCATCATGAACCCCCGTCCTCGTAGCTCGCACCCGTCCCTCCGGATTACACAGCTCATCTGAGCAATCACAAAGACCTCCGAGGTCTCGACTCTCCAGTCCCAGCGTCGGGGGTGATTGCTCAAATCAGAGCCGGGCGAGGCTGATTGGTTAATGATGCTCAGAACCCGTTCAGGTGTTTATTATGAAAGCCTCTTGTATTAGGCGGCGTTTGTTATTGGAGATTGTTTGTCGTCTGGTTTTTGTTTTTCTCGGCTGTTTGGCGGGAAGAATCGGAACCTGGAGATGTTTTTAATCTTGAATCATTTACACCAGAACACAAGTTTACTCACGAAATCCAGGAAAGAAGTTCTTCCTCAATAAACCTCAAAAAAGAACAATAATAACAAACAGCAAGAACATCAGACAATAAGAACAACAAACAGTAAGAACAACAGACTGTAAGAACAACAGACAATAAGAACAACAGACAATAAGAACAACAAACAGTAAGAACAACAGACTGTAAGAACAACAGACTGTAAGAACAACAGACTATAAGAACAACAGACAATAAGAACAACAGACAGTAAGAACAACAGACTATAAGAACAACAGACAATAAGAACAACAGACAATAAGAACAACAGACGATAAGAACAACAGACAATAAGAACTACAGACTATAAGAACAACAGACAATAAGAACAACAGACGATAAGAACAACAGACTATAAGAACAACAGATAATAAGAACAACAGACAGTAAGAACAACAGCCAATAAGAACATCAGAGTTGTTTTTCATCTCCGTGGTGACGGCGGAACTTCAGGGATCAAACTTGTAACTCGTCAGTCATCCATTAAACTTGCGGCTGAATTTACGATAATTTTTTCAATTAATTTTTATATTTTACATTTAAAATAAACGCCGGAAGAAAATATAAATCAGCGTGAGGTGGAAGGTCGAAGGTCAGGACATAATTATGTTCTGCAGTAGCCGGGAGGAAGACCCCCGGCTTTCCTTTTTAATTAAAAGGTTACCAAAGTGCAGCCTGACGAACGTCTTGTATAATAAATGAAATAATTCGGTTACCCATGATGCTCTTGTTAATAATTTATTTACACTGATGTTGTTCTCCTTCCTCCCGTCGAAATATCTGATATTGTCATGACATCACTGACGAGGGCGTACATTAAGATATATATATATATACATTTCTATTATATATATTTATAGTCCACTGTCTTTATAGGGATCCTTTAAAAATAATATATATATATATATAGTACAAACAACAGACAATAAGAACAACAGCCAGAAGATTGACAGAGAATAAGAACGAAAGACAATATGTGCGCTCATTACTGCCCCCAGTGCTAGTATGTGTCAAAGTGAATTCCCACCCAGCACACAGACGAACGCCAAACCTGAGTAAATAAATAAGTAAATAAATAAGTAAATAAATATCAAACTTCAGCCTTGAGTGTGTGTGAAAGGAAACAGCGATTCACAAGTGCATTTCACAACAACACAAAAGATGATGAGATGAGTTTTAGTCTCGAGCCTTGAATAGAAGTCGACCGGGGGGGGGGCAGAAAACAGCGCCCCCTCCAGGGCAGGTCACTTTCTTTTATTAGCTGATAACCACTTAGCAGCGTCTTTATGCCCCGGACGATTATTATTATGTAATCATTCTGAATCAAGGTCGTAGAGGTCGTACCAATAATTTCAGACGCTGCTGAGGCGCCGGTGTGTGTACCGGAGTGTGTGTGTACTGTAGTGTGTGTAAGAATATGTGTTTACCGGAGTGTGTGTGTACTGTAGTGTGTGTAAGAATATGTGTTTACCGGAGTGTGTGTAAGAATATGTGTTTACCGGAGTGTGTGTAAGAATATGTGTGTACCGGAGTGTGTGTAAGAATATGTGTGTACCGAAGTGTGTGTAGGAATATGTGTGTACCGGAGTGTATAATGATATTATAGTGTGTGTGTGTGTGTGTGTATATAACAGTCTGTGTGTAATGGTGTGTGTGTGTATAACAGTGTGTGTACATTGGTGTGTGTGTATATATAAGTGTGTGTGTATAAGTGTGTGTGTATAACAGTGTGTGTATAACAGTGTGTGTGTATAAGTGTGTGTGTATAATAGTGTGTATAATAGTGTGTATGTGTATAACAGTGTGTGTGTATAACAGTGTGTGTGTATGTGTGTGTGTACACAGTTGTTATTCATGGTTCTGCTTTTTCTTCACCTCAGTTTATTTATACAGACGAATCGTTTTCGTTTGATTTGTTTCCACAGCAGGTTATAAATCACTCGCTACTTTTACCCGCCTCAAACAAACCAAACATTTACCGCCGGTTATTTTCCCTGTCGCACAAAAAGAAGCAGAAACCGGCATTCAGACTGTGTGTTTGCATGTTCTCCTCGTGTCTGAGTAAGGTTCAGGTACTCCGGATTCCTCCCACAGTCCGAAGACATGGCATCGTCTTGTGTGGAGTCGAAGGAAATTGAAAACGTCGGGTCAAAAGAAGTCTCTATGAACCCTCGATCCTCCTGCCCGCCCCCCCCCCGGACTGTAGGAGGGACTCACACGGGGGTCTGAACTGTCACATCGGGCCCCTCATCCAACAGTCCAATGTTAGCGAGTCCCAACGTGCCGGACCCCATCACTCACATCCACACGGTCATAATGGAGCGAATAATTATACTGACGATGTTTTATATTTTCATTCTCATTCTAATGTCGTCGTATTCAACTCCCCTTTACACTCCACTTTAAACTCTATGAGTTCAAGCCCTAGTTGGGCCCCTGAGCGAGGCCCTTAACCTTGATTGCTCAAAAATGGTGTTTCATTGCTATTGTGAGTCACTTTAAATAAAGACGTCTAATAAATACTGAAACATGTAACTGTAATTTAAACCTCTGCCTGTCTGTCTGTTTATCTTCCTATCTAATGTTTGTCTGTCTGACTGGCAATCTTTTTAATGTCTGTCTGTACCTTTCTGTTTATCTCTCTCTCTCTCTATTCCTCACTGTGTGTGTGTGTGTGCGCGCAGCAGTGAGATGTTGTTGGTACGAGTCTCAGCTGCCGCACTCACACACCTCCGTAATAACCCACATCTACACCCGCCGTACCTCATCCGACGCTTCCTACCTGAACTCCAGCCCAGCTGTCTCACCCTCGCACCCGTCGTCCACCCGCGGGGGACCGACAGGAAGTCTGATGCATGCTGGGAATACAGTGAGAGGCCAAGAACATCATTTTCAGATTCTCGTCCAGCGCGCGCGGGGGCTGGGGGGCGAGGGGGGGGGGGTCAGGGCAGGGGGGGGGGGTTGGGTCCGGTAATAACACGTGTGTTTAAGGTTTAAAAATACATACACACGACTCCACATTTAACATTAAACAAACATATTACATACACACATGAAGTAAGAACTAACACACACCAGGGGGCAGTAGTGAGTACATACTACAGGTAGCCGAGGCAGTGAGCAGCCCTGTTCTAGCTACAGCACCCGGGGTGCATTTTAGTGGGTTCAGAACCTCCCTCTTGTGCTGAGAACATTAAAACAAAAATCTCTGAACGAATCGTCTGTACAGATAAACGTTCGAGCAAAACGATGTTTTTAAAAATAATCACCCGGACGATTTCGGCATTTCTGTTTTTATTTACAGAGTCTGGTGAGACCAATAAATAATAGTGTGTGTTTTTAACCTTTAACTCCCGAGGAGCAAAGAGAAAGCCGGGATGCATGATTCAGCCCGCGAGAACATACGGGTGCATTCATCATCCACACGGAGGCGATTAACCACAACAGATTAACCACGACAGATTAACTACGACAGATTAAACACGACAGATTAAACACGATAGATTACCCACGACAGATTAACCACGTCAGATTAAACACGATAGATTAACCACGTCAGATTAACCACGACAGATTAAACACGACAGATTAACCACGTCAGATTAACCACGACAGATTAAACACGATAGATTAACCACGACAGATTAACCACGATAGATTAACCACGATAGATTAAACACGACAGATTAACCACGATAGATTAAACACGATAGATTAAACACGACAGATTAACCACGTCAGATTAAACACGATAGATTAACCACGACAGATTAACCACGTCAGATTAAACACGATAGATTAACCACGACAGATTAACCACGTCAGATTAACCACGTCAGATTAACCACGTCAGATTAAACACGATAGATTAACCACGACAGCTTAAACACGACAGATTAAACACGACAGATTAACCACGTCAGATTAAACACGTCAGATTAAACACGTCAGATTAAACACGATAGATTAAACACGACAGATTAACCACGTCAGATTAAACACGACAGATTAACCACGTCAGATTAAACACGATAGATTAAACATGACAGATTAACCATGTCAGATTAACCACGTCAGATTAAACACGTCAGATTAAACACGACAGATTAAACACGACAGATTAAACACGATAGATTAACCACGACAGACTATCCAGGTCAGATTAACCACGTCAGATTAACCATGACAAATTCAATCCACCACATGATTGACGCGGGTCGGCGTCCCGCGGTGCATCTCCCAGCTCTCGATCCCCGGTGAAGCGTGGCTTTAATTACCCAATATTATTTACTCCTGACCTGCCAAAAACCAATAATAAGAATCATCTTTTTATTTATTTGTTTTGTCTGAATAAGAAGCAGCAGCACACAACAAATAAATAAATAAATGAAAGGTGACCCGGCCGTGAGCAGACGTCGACGCGCTGATGTTAAAGCTACGAGCGGATGAGAGCTTCCTATCAATTATCCAGTCAATATGAGAAAATAAGCCAAGTTCAGACTCTCTGCACCGGTGTGCTAGTGCATTCCATACAAAAGTAAATAAAGACCAGAGCCGTAATAACATCCTTACATTCTCAGCCCAGCTTTATTAATAAACACCGTTTATGGCTCCACGGCGCTCGGGTTCTAGAGTTTGATCATAAAAGCAGCCCCCCCCCCCCCCCCCCTCCCCCCCCCCCCCCCCCCCCCCCCCCCCCCC
>JAOUQU010128087.1:0-15317 GCA_028566735.1 Ammoglanis amapaensis | reverse complement strand
GGAATATGATTTGAACTTTTTATTAGTTGCTTAAATTGATTACCTGTTTAAAAGGGTGATATAGATGTGGGGTAACATATTATAATGTTGCAAATACCTTACATATCAATTTATGGTTACTATATGGTTAAAGTAGTATTTATAGTAGTAAGTATTTCATGGAATTCAGCGGGAGAAAACTTTTATTAGAAATGTGTTCTTATGCCACTACAGAAATATACACAGGCATTCATTTCAAACTGCAGGATATCAAATTAACCTCTTAAGTGCCAGCAGGCATTTGCAAACAGTGGACTATACACCGTGTATTTTCAATTTAAGTGAATGCTTTCTCTGTGACCTGTCTGTGACCAGACATCCTCTGTCAGCCCCTTCCTGCTCCTTAAGCAAAAGTTTAATTGAATTACAATCGAAGCCTGAGGAGAGGGTAAGGGCACAAGGAAGACAAAGACCCAAATAATATGGTTTCTTCTTGTGGTCACGGTGGCAAATGGGGCATGGGAAGGGCAAGATGGAAAAGCAAATCTGATTTGTGATCTAGCACTCTTAAATTTTAATAACATTAAATCAATGCTTTTAATACAGTATAGCCTTGCATGCTTTTATGACCTAAAGCTTGGTTACAATGTGAATAAACCATTAGGAAGTCAATGATGACGATTAGTTACTTCCGATAAGCACCAAGAGAATTAAAGGTGTGGGACATAAACCTATTACTGCAAATGTTTCCCAATATGGTCGGACAAGCTGGAGCAGCAAGTGCGCAAGTTTCTAACCAATTACTTTGAAACGTCAGCTCTTGTGTGCCAGCAGGTTTTACTTTTTAATACGTGTTGAATATTTCAGGTATGGAATATTAATGTTTATTAACTAACTTAACTAATTGACAGAGTTTACACTTTTAAGGTTTAGGAATGCATAAATAAATCATATTAGACTTAATAATATTACAAGCTATATCTTGTATCTTTTTCTATTTTTTTATTTTATCATTGGTACATTTAAACAAAAGTTATATTTATTTACAAAAAAGAATGATACCTTACAGACATTCATTTGAATAATAATAGTAAATAACATGAATAAAGAGCAATGAAAAGCAAATTTCACATGCTATGAAATGCCAAGGGTGTCTAGAAAAAGCATGCATACCCAAATCTTGACCTTTGAACTCTAAATAAATTCTTTTCCCAAGCCCTCCAGTTTGTCAATCTGAAATCCCCGGGGCTGTCTACTGACCAGGTCAGAGGTCTAAGTGATGACAACGGGCACCTTGCTGAGATGAGTAAGGTTAGTGGCATGAATCCAACAGCAAGTCAATATACTGACTGGTCCAGAGCAAGCTTCCTGAATAAGACCCCTGGATCAAGCCTCTGCCTGTGAAAACAATGATGGGGTCATTACCTGACCTAAAGGATTAGCCTAGGCTTTCATCCCATCCAAACAAAGTGACAGGGAATCTTGCCTCTGCCAGACTGGGGTTGATGGTTTGGTTCCTTACTTTCATTGGCAAAAACTATTTACTTACTTTACATGATGAAGTACAGGCAGTGATGCCATGTTTTAATGCTTTCTTTGGAATCTAAATTTGTCCACGGAAAAGCCCCAGGACTATTGGACAGGAGCGACGAGGAGTTTCCTGTTTATGTTATAATTTTCAGAATTAAAGACTTGTTAAGAACAGGAGCAAATGTGTTGAAATGTACAGTATATATTGATTACATTATTTATTTAATGTAAGTTCGGTTCTCATTAATTCAGGTGTAGAGCAAGAGGGCATAAGAGTAAGACCGGTGATGACAGGACATCTTCTCACATCATGGCTTGACAATGACAGACACATTGTGTGCAGCTTTTCCTGCTCAATGATGCCCCCATTTTTCTTCTTAATCAGGGTGATCTGGTTTTGGACCTATTTATAATCTCAGTATTCTTTAATTTTTTTTGTGACTGAGCTACTCCACTACTGAATAAAGGATTTAAGTAATTCACATTTTTATTTCTAAATAATTGTGGTTTTGGGCATACAATGGTCTACATCTCAGTATTCACCTGTAATAACTGAATAAAACCTTACATGCTGTTCTAAAATCTGACCTCACAAATGCCATTTTTATGAAATGACCACAGATTTCTACCGATACACTCCAAGGTTTTGTGGCAATCCTTTAAAAAGCAGATTGACCATGTAACTGGCCTTACTGTAATGAGTAAGGCCAAGTACATGATTAAAGTTCATGGCTGTCCAACATGCTCATGGTCAAGTGTCCTCATACTTTTAGTCATGACCGATCACGAGCCTCTTCTTTGACCAGTATATGGCTGCTTCACATGTGTTTTATATTAAATTAAATGTTGAACCTGCACTGAGTAACAGGACCAAAATTAACTGTACTATATTTATCCCAAGATAAGTTAGCTCAAATTTATTAAGGACCAAAATGTACTGTTGAGCAAACCTTTTGAGGCAGTGGTTGCAAAAAAAGATATAACCAAATAAAAGGCTTAATAAATTAATTCTTGGCAGTTACATGCTTATTTCTTTATATGAAAATGTATAACATAGGCATATAACATATTAGGTCTGTAATTTAGCGGTGGAAAACTCTCACAGTAGCTTTCACAGTAAGACCTTCTGTAAAATATCCTGCACTGTCATGCAGAAAAGCATTTGTGAAATCAGACACAGTGATTTGGGATGAGAGGGTCTGGCTCACAGTTTTCGTACTAGTTTATCTACAAATTGTTTGAAAGGGTTGAGGTTAGGGATCCTGAAGACCAGTCAAGTTTTTTCATACTAAACTCACTAACTTGTGCCTTGTTTTGTGCATAGAGACAGGTTGAAAAGAAATAGACTAAACAATCAATTCATGAGTTTCCAATGTACAGCAACTGCATAACGAGCTGTACACAAATTCAGCAATTTGTCAATAGATCAATAAATTAGCATATACTTGCAAAGGTACTAAAAGGAATACTTATGTTTTATGTACTTATGGTTTTTTTCTTGTAATAATAGTGTAATAAAATAATTTACTGAAATCATTTTCAATTAATAATTATTTTTTTCTGAATAACTCAATCTGTGCAGTGAAACACACATTTACACATATTAGTGAACTCATACAGTAAGGGGCAGCATTGAGCATGTGTTCCCAACACAGTGAACAGCCCAAGCCACGGTACCCAGGGAGCAGTCAGATGACCTTCCGATTACTAGCCTAGTCCTCTAACCATCAGGCAACGAATTAAATAATAATAATAATAACACTTATTATTATTTTTATACATTTATTATACACAACAGTATGATTATTATTAGATGACAGATTTTTCTTATTTATATTATTATTGGATGACAGATGTTATAGCTGCAGCAGATGTGTTTGTGGCATACACCTCC
The DNA here is from genome assembly GCA_028566735.1 of Ammoglanis amapaensis. Taxonomy (NCBI): domain Eukaryota; kingdom Metazoa; phylum Chordata; class Actinopteri; order Siluriformes; family Trichomycteridae; genus Ammoglanis; species Ammoglanis amapaensis. The sequence goes on along the minus strand of JAOUQU010128087.1, from coordinate 11,914 downwards.
AAAGATCTGGAGTTGATCCCTGTCTTTGCTAATATTTTGTCTGTGTTAAGAATGGTATGTCCCACACATGTCCATGTGGGTTATTTCTTTTTTTTCCATCATCCTTTCCTGAATGGTATATGTCACTGTGACCAACATATCTGGAGCTTTGTTTTTCATTATTCTTTTATTTATTTAATATTTGAGTGACTCACAGCACCACGGTCTGGGGGATTTGGTTTTAATCACCTTTTATCTGTGATTGTTTGAAAGGAGTTTTACTTTATCTCTGCTTATGTGGGTTTACCCCAGAGGCAGCATGACATCTCAATTCCAGAGTAAACCCTACTCGTAAAAATTCCACTTGTGCAAAGTTGGGGTTCCACTCGCGCATTGCAGTTTCGGCTTGTTCTGAGTGTTTCCAATCTTTCCTATTTTCAAACTTACAGCTTAATTGTCAAAAAAACCTTACATGTTGTAACCTAATTCTTACTTCTTCCAGTTAACTATTTCTTAATTATTTATTATTCCGGTTGGCTGTGGTGCCAACATGAGTGTGCATTATTGAGTAACAGCCTCTCCATGTCCAAAAAACGATGTTATTTGTAGGTTGTCAAAATTAGCTAATGTATATTTGTTATGGAATTTGTTTTTATGGAGTGTTTATGGATACGTTTTGTATTTGTTTTCTGTGTTGTACTTAGGTACCTAAGAACATTGTGAAATAGCAATGAATCCACTTGGGAAGAAATGTGTTCTTGTTAGGACACCCCTATATGCAGGTGAATCTATGGCTTGTTCCTGTGTGCACTGTAGTTATAGACCTTCTGTGCGCCCACGTCTGTATTTTAGACCGAGTAATCAGTTGTAGCTGTACGGTAAAGACGTACGTCCTATTTTGCCATTTGATATGTACCTAACTTCCCTTTATCTTTCTTTATGGAATGAAATGTATTATCCTGGGGCTTGTAGTGCAGAAGGATGCAATGAAGAAAAGGTCTAAGGGTATTAGCTGTGTAAATTGTGTGGTTTGTGTAAATTTTGTAAATTGTGTGTAAATTGTGTGTGTCAATATTTTGTACAGCTCTCTAGCTGTTTTTTTTTATTTCTGTTTATTCTTTTCTGTGGTCCTCGCCTTTAACCAATACTCAGTGGCTTGCAATCTTTTGTGGGCACAACATATTTTTATTTGTAGATGGCTATATATTACTGCAGTGCCACTCAAGGTGAGGCAAATCCGGGCCTGAAACCCAACCTTCGTCCATCATTATTTGTTTCTGATTTACCTCATTTCATTAGTGGCTTTTTAGCTACTGCTTTCTTCAATAACATACACTTGGCTTAATTTCCTTTTCTTGCATGTGCATCTTTTCACACTGTAGTTTACTCTTTGTTGCACATAGTTTGTGAATGGCATGTTCATTAGTTTCTTGGTCAGGTGTCTTTTAGCCTTAATGTGCGGTTGACAAAACAACAATGTAACATAGATGTCCAGTATTTACAGAGATCTCTATTGAGATATAAGTGCTGTGATGACCATATATTTAAAAAATGAACACTGCCCAGTCACCAATTAGTTAAAACCAGTTAAAAACCAAACTAAAAACAGTTTTAGACCAAAATTCAAAGAGCCTGTCTTGTCCTGCCCCTCACAATGGCTTAATCAACTGTTTTCCAAAAACCCGTGACACATGTTTGTAAGCAGACTGTAACTTTTCTGCTGATTTATGCCTCTCATGTTTAACAGAATTATGGTGCTCGAACATAATACTCACACACAAAGTCTGTTTACATAGGAACTGTTAGATTGTCTTATAAAATCTATAATGCAGTTGCTGCTTTATTATTAGACACTAAAAACTAATCAAGCTAACCACAAAAAAGCCCTCACAACGTCCACATCTGGCTTTTTACAAAGAATAAGTGGTGGGGGAAGAACAAAATTGCTGAATGTTTCTGTAATTTATTCAGAATACATTGCCATAGCAGTTGCTGTCTGCAACCCATTTGCACAGAATTATCAGTAAAAAAAATTGGTGGAGATGCCCTTGCTAATCCAGAAAGGCTTTGAAGGGTGCTTTATGCAGACTGTTTTTTAATGCCTGCACTTGCAAGATAATTGCAAGAAGATTTAGGTCCTTTTCTCAACACAGACAGCACATTTTCATTAAATAAGGAGAATGGAAGAAAACGTGCTTTATGAATAGATTACAAATAGATTCTCAAACAGGGCCGGCACTAGCAATGGGTAGGGGTAGACTCAGCCCACCCAAACGTACATCTTACCCACCCAATCATAATTTTACAATCATTAGACATATTTATATTAAATATTTATTCTGCCCAAATTGCCCACCTATTGTTTCTACCAGCCCACCCTAATATTGTAGGCTTAAACTTGCCCAGTTCGCAAAGCTTTTTAAATTACATTTCTTTCTATATAAAATCAGAATTTGCACACTTGGAAGGAGGAAAGCAAATAAATAAGATTACATTTAAAATCTGATCTGTGTGACATTTTCCCTGTCGTCAGGTACACATGTACAAAATTGTTTAACTAATTCTGTAAATTGTAAGTTCATGATGACAAATGCAACTAATAAAAATAAATAAAAATAAAGTAAAAACCTACAGTTAATTTTGGCATAATTATACAATCCACTTTTTAGAGAACAGAGAAACCAATTAAGACAAAAGTAACACATTAGGTTACTTAAATAATTATATAAAAAAACAATTTATACAAAGCATTCCAGGTTTAGTAACATTATTCTAACAAAAACTGGTAATATGTGACTTCTGATACATGAGATACATGATGGTGCTTTTTTCCTTTTTGATTATTTTGTGTTAAAACATAAGGATAATTCGAAGAAAATAGACTTTATAGCATATGGTTTAACTATGAAATAAAAGTTAACTTTTATTTTTAATTACATTTAGTGCATTCCATTTGTTTTGTTTGTGTGCCTTTTTTAAAAGTTGATTGCATTTTTATTTTAACTTACTGTACTGTTGAATGTTATGTAGTGCATGGTTAACAGGTGGTTACTATTCCATACCTATTGTTGTTGGTTTCAAAGGTACAATCTGTGCTCTCTGTGAACCACTATTCCAAATAATTATTCTGACAGAGTTTTTATCTAAAAACATTTTTATAGACAAATTCTGACTCTGAAATTGAAATTCAATTCGTTAATTTAAACTGCAGTTACTGATGCATACCATTTAGGGTCATGGCTTGCCTGGAGTGTATTGTGGAAAATTCAACTACATTTATTTCAACAAGTGGTAATATTACAGAATTGATTAAAAGACTGTAATTTATTGAAATATGTGGTATGATGTATAAGATGCCAAATATAGAGTCGTGTATGCAGGAAAATACAGATAATAAAATAGTGGATGTAACTGTTGTAGCATGTTTTAGCATTAGCATAATGTTTATTAAAGAAATAAAATAGTTTTTCTATACTTGTTGTGGTACTGTGAAGTCAGTATAAAGAAATAAAGCATTTTGGTAACAAATACTAAATGTAAACTTTGGAGTAACATGGAAAATAACTTAAATAATATGTAAGTATAGTCAAGGATCAGTAGTGTACTGAGACATTTTTCTTGCTAGGGTGCATACTTGGGGGGTTTAGCCTGGAGGATCTGGAACTATTCAGTGTCAGAAACGGCTTGCACTGTCTCCAAACTCATCAAAGAAAATACTAAATACATCATTGCCAATAATTATTTTTTCTTTAGTGTAGCGCAGAATTCATCATTTCTAAAGCAGCATTTATGTCATTTAAACTATTATGCAGCCAAGCATACTTTAATACCTCCAACATGTTTGACTTTTGGGCAGCATAGTGGCCAAGTGGGTAGCAAAGATCTTGGATTTGTTTATCTAGGGGAGTTGCATGTTCATCTTGTGTCTGTGTAAATTTTCTCTGGGAGCTCCACTGACCAAAAAACCCCGATCCCAGCAGATTAATTGGATTAATTGAAGAGACTAAATTGCCTTATAGATGATTGGGTGTGTGGGATGTGGCTGCATGATGATGGACTGGCATCCAATCAAGCGTTCCTGTCACCATCTTGTAACTTTGATTAAAAATACAGTTAAAGTGTGCACGTTTTTGACTATACTGTTAGCTTTATGCCACACGTAACAGGATTTATGTTTTCTAAACCTTGTTTTGTAAAAAATATATTTCAGCGTTAAAACCCAGGAACATTGTCGCCAAGACCTGCAGTGCCTCAAATGCTAATCTGAATTATTTTGTGACTTCCTGCTGAGTTCTTGCTTGTTTGTGTAGACCAACTACATCTGAGAAGATTTTCTTCTGTTAAAACTCATCTTTTTCCATTTGGCATTTATTTCCATAATAACTCTCACTCTGGTTTGCTGGAGCTTTTATAGAGCACAGCCCTTAGAGAGCACAGCCCAAGTACACTAATAACCTAATACTTCAATAATATAAGTGCCAAACATCTGCAAACATTGAAGATTGCTAACTATCTTTTAGTAACAAAACTTTAGTTACAACATCTGTAAGCAAACATTTTTGAAGAAATGTTCCCATTGAGGCAGCTGTGCTGATGCTAAGAGAACTGGATTTGTGATCAGAAAGTTGCTGGTTCGATTTCAAGTTGATAGTTCACAATTGTACTAATCTGCTCTATGGGCACCCATTGTGCCGGACATGTGTGCTCAACTGCACCCTAGTATGTGTTCATTAGTTGAAGGTGGCTTCACAAAAGGCATCTAATAGCTGAAACTGTCCACATCCCTTGCCATCCATCCTCGAATGTCAATCTGTTTTAGCTCCGGTAACCTGCAGGATGGTTAAAAAGAATGACGTGAAAAAAATCCTTTGTCATCCTGACATTGTGAACTGCAGCATTGTCCTGTCATTACCACACAGATAACTAAAAAGTGTATTGCAAAATACGCTTGGAATGAAATTATGCATTTCTTCTTGCTCTTTGCTGAATGGCTGCTGTTCTGTGGCATATACCTTGCAGATGCATTAATACTCGAATTAACCCGACTTATACCAACAAAAAAGTTCTTGCAATAACTGCATTGCATATACGGGTACAGTATTTTAGTTTCTAGAACTGCTATACATATTTTTTTAAAGGGTAATAATGGCTTAGTGGTCAATGTATTGGTTTCACAATTCAGTTGGTTAATGTGTATTTGTATATAATGCACATGCTGCATACATGCTGAGCATTGCTGAGGATGATACAGGTATACCGGATTAGCATGTATACAGCCCTGACCTGTACCCAATAGTGAATTTTAAAGCATAATATGTGACCATTAACACGCACTGTTGTTTCATCGGCTATTCTTAATTGATAAATGACATAAGATGAAAGTTGACATTTTTAAATGAACTATGAGGATATTTCCACAAAGTAAAAAAGTAATATTGCTTTTTTATATTTTCACAAAAGATCATATTGCCAAAATTAAAACCCTTAGATCAACACCAGACTCATTAACTAGTCACCTGACAGGTATTTTTGTAAACCCTAATATACTTTTATCTAATGATTAAGGGATTCATGATACATTTTCTACCCACAAATGAGCTTGACAGAAATAAAGGTACACGTAATTGAAAAATAATCAACATGTCAAGCTATATGCATCACATTTTTAAATCCGTATTTGTTTGCACTATTGTTTGCTGTCACAAAGAAGCTGACTGCACTGGAATGGATTGAAAATGTATTGAAAATCCAATGACCATTCTGTTGAATGACCCAATCTTTATAGCTTAAACATATCCGTTCATGACATCAGCCATAAACTGAGGTGCAGGGGAACTTCTTTTCTACCATTAATAAATTGTGTTTATTAAATTAGAGATCAGTACAAATTCTGGCTCTATGTGCCCCCGTTAATTCAATTAGAAAACCTGCTGACACAGACTGTGCCTCATGTGAAATCAATTTCAGCTTTGCATAATGATCGGTACTGTTGCTCTAAACTTGCCTGACCAGGCGCTTTCTCACCCAAACAATATTCTCATTTCTTACGAAAAGGTGTAGTGTGAAAAAATGCATAATGACCTCACTCAGGGGCTCCATGCTTCTGATCAAAAATAAGAGCATAAATGGTGTTCTTTAAGTCTGAAAAAAGTGGGACCAGTCGCCAGCCACTGAACCAAGACCGCAACCAAACATGCAGCCAGAAATAAACAAGATTGTACTGAGAGCTGTGTCTGTCTGCTTCATGCAATCAGGAAAAAATACTTGTAAAACATCTGGCATCCAGAGTCATGTGGGTGCCGTAATTTGACTTTGTGATTATACACAGAATGTGTAGGATCCTTAAAGAGTATGAGCAGTTATTGCTTGATTTAAAATGCACACTGTACACAATGTACACTTTCTATTCTTAAGTAATTTAGTTTAACAACCAATTTTAAAAATCACCCTGTTGTATTATATTTTATATTATGATATATTATGACATTATGTCCTTAATCCATCCACTCTCTCCATTGAACACTGTAAATGTTTTTGTGTATTTTGAAAATTGTTTCCATTATTCTGTCCACCTTATTTGTTTGCCATTGCCACCTTCTTTGTTTCTTGTACATCTTTGTCTTTCTTTAAAACTTTATTTTTGAGTTTATAAGTTATTTTGTCATTGCTGCATCAACATGGCAAATTCCATATTTATGGATTATAGAATTTATAAGCATGAAAAATTCAGGTTCATTTTTGTCAAATTCATGTCATTTTTGTCAAATGAATACGTTTGTTTTTAAAATTCCAAAGCACTCCATTCCATAATAGCAAATTTATTCACCAAGTCAGACTAATATATGATTAATCAGGAATTAAATTGTCTTTATCTTGACTGTACTATGACAAGACAGGAAAGCTGTCAGAAATTCTATCATAATGAACCATATCTAAACACCTTGAGAAAATGGTGTCAAATGCTGTCGAAAAAAAGATAATCTTGGAACGCTCAACAACTTAATAGGGCATTATAGAACTCAACACATAACAGAAGGGCACAAAATAAAGCCATAGAAGAACCTACTTCTTAAAGAAAGGCAATAGAAGGACAAGTGTAGATTGAACTAAAGCTTATAAAGAAATAGACCTACAATTAATCATGGTGGAGAATCATTGGTATTGCTCTGATGCTTTGTTGCTGACTAAATTTGCTTTAGCATGTCACACAGATGATAAAGATAGAAAAATATGAAACATCTTAGATATGTGTTACTAAGTGCTAAAACACTTGGTCGAGTCAAGCAAAACGCCTGTCAATGGCATAAACATATACAGTACATATACTATTGTATACATTTCTTTTTTTCCATTTTTTATTAAATGTTTTCAGTCAATACTAATTTCAGTCTACTAATAATTTGTTGGTAGAACTATTTATTACTTACTATACTACTCTGTTTGTGGGTAAACCTTATCTCACTTCATCACACCATAAAAGTACCTGATGATATTACTTGTAATATATAAACTATAATATATCATGAGTAAAGTAGACGGAAAATGATCAAACAAAATCAGAGAAATGGGTCACAGTCTTCAGATGTCATGAAATATTGTTACAAAGGTCAGAACTGGTCAGACTATGATCTTCTTTGTTTTATGGATGTGAAAATGGGTAATAAAAAGCTGTTTATGGCAAATAAAAATAGCTCAAATAAATCAAAACATTTAAAGCCCAGATAACCCCATACTGTCATATTTTGGGCACATTATGATGAAAAACAATTTAATGGAAACCAAAAAAACAATTATACTTGGAGAATTTTAAAAGGTAACAGCAACAATATGGGTGCAGTTAGAGAAACAATAAATAAGACAATAAGAAACATGGTAAGACCCACACAGAGGACACAGTGTTCTGGAGAAAAGTATTTCTATGGTTGCTTGTAGTCAGAATGCATCCAATTTTAATTATTAGGATGATAAGTGGCAAGAGTCTTCAGTTTTCAAAATTTCAGCTTTTAAATATGTTATTTTTTCTAATTGAGGATATTACATAACATACTACATATATCAACTCGACTCATGTAGCTTAAGGTGATGTATGTTTACCACATTATAGCAAATTTAGCAATATATCTTGGTTAGTTTACCCTACATTATTTTTGCACTGGTTCATCATCTCTCTATTGTGTGTGCTCAGACTTTAGAAAACTATCTAGCTTGGTAATTATCAAGATCTGACCCAAAAATCTGTAGTGTGAAAGGTATTGATGGACCAGATCGATCACATGCCGCCTACCAGTCATGTATTGGGAAAAGCACAACAACATAAAAGACACCTGATGGCAAAAAATCAAGTTGTGTTATGTGAAATCTACAATAATCTGACCACTTGGCATTAGTGAAGCGAGTGAGTGATGAGAAATGTTATAACGGTTTGTCCTAGGTTCTAAAGTTCAGATTTAAATATCAACCTGAAATAACATTAACATATAATAACATTATGACAACCTTCGTAATATTGCATTGTTCCTCACTTTTACTGCCCCATACAAAACAAATTGTATTGCACAGTGTATTTTGATACATTTCTATCAAATTTTAGCATTCATTTAATCAGTAATTTGAGCTACAATTGCTAGTCTGTTGGCTAGAAACATTGCTGTGAATGCATGCCATGACCTTGGCTTGATCTGGTTTACCACTTTTGATAGATACTGATTGCTGTGTACCACACAAGAAATGCAATTTTACATTTCTCCATTTGTCCTCCTTTAAAAGTCAACTCTGAGAATAAAATGTTGAATTGATTCCTAATATATGCTACCCATTAATAGGTGTTATGATGAAGAGATACTCAGTCTTCATACTTCTCTGCCTGGTTGGTGTAATTCATAGGTGTGAACTGTTAAACCCAGAAATGACACAATTACAGTACAAATGAACCAAAACAACATTGGTTACCTCATGTGACCTTAATATGCCTTGGGAGCAGAAGACTAAGGTTACAAAAACAAGAATATGACTATGACTATTGCAAAATATAGCTATAACATCATTCACGCCACAAGTTCTGAACTGGCTCGTTTTTTTTATTTAAAATTTAGACTTCAATGATATGATGTTAAGATAAGATAAGATAATCCGTTATTAGTCCCACAGTGGGGAAATTTGACTTGTTGCAACAGCAAAGTTTAATATAAAAAAGCAAAAAAACTTACAGTAATAAAACAAATAATAAATAGTTACAAAAAATACTAAATAGTTACAAAAATAATAAATAGTTACAATAGTTAGTCAGTTCCATGATGTCATGTTCATACGCAGTCTAAATTTGACTGTAATACTTTTGTTTATTACCTGGCAGATACATGGGTGACATTAACCATGCAGAGCAGTGAGCAACAGCACTGACATTACTAAATAAACTCAATTTGCTATTGTTTTCTAAAAGCCTTCTGAAATCTCTTAAGCAATAAACAAGATAAAAGTCATTCAAAAGTAGAAGTTAAAACCAAAAAACAGGTCACCATTCAATTTCTTAATATGATATCAAAAAATTATTTTGTCATTCAAAACCAATGAATCTTTAAATTACTGTTGAAAACATTACATTATTACATGTCAAGCCTACACATTAGTGTATGCATGACAAGTCCACAAGTCCAACATGTGGAGTTAAAATACCTGCAACATACATTACTGTGAAAAAGAAAGCAACATTCTTTAATGTTTGGTGAAAAGTACAGTTTCGGGTTACATTTCATTGGGCAGTGATTGTCTGTTAGCCATAAATAGTCTTGTAGTGTTTAGAGACTTTCATACACTGTCTTGATCTCTTTACCATTTACAATTTTCTGTGCTTGTCGGAGAATGTTGTAGAATATTTAAAGACTCCAATATTCTTCAAATTATATCTTTTGAACTTTTATTTTGACCATTTCCACTGAAATGTTATCGATCGTTTTTGCTAATCAACCAGTATGTGTTCCCCATCAATAAACCAATGATTAATTTTACTTTCCACAGAATCTATGAAACAAAGTAAGTCTCAGCAAACATTAAAATAATCAATTGCATAAGTGAAATATATAGAGGCTAGTTATGTAGATGTATATATATAGGCTAGATATATATATATAGTATATATCTAAGTGTCTGTTTGTGTGTGTGTGGTAAAGCATATAAAGCATTCATTCTATGGTGCTAGAACTGATTTGGTAAATTGAACAATAAAGCTAATTGTGGGTTGTATTATAGTCTTTTTACTATAGTCTTTTAAATAACAACAACCTCAGGATTTGCCATCAGCCAGGAAATGGAGCAGCCAACTATTCATACATGTTGACGGTCAGTCTGATGTCAGTTCCATATCCTTCCACGCTTTTCAGTTTTGTTACCACAAATTTGCTGGAATTATCCATTTCATTGACACACATAATGTGATTAAACGTCATAGTAAAAGACCACTTTATGATACTGGGAAGTTTATGGCAGTTGGCATATTACTGCTTTTTACAATGACGTCCATTCATCCTGGTAAATACAGGAATGTACAAACAAGTCTACATTTGACCCGAGTGTCATCTTGAGTCAAATTTGTTAACAACATTATTTTTTAATGTTTATATTCAAATTATAATTATCATATGGAGTTTTTTTGTCATAACCAAAACATTTGTTTCATTAAAATTGGAATACCTAGCAAAAAGACACATTTAGATAGTAAAGACATCTTTATGTTTGATAAACTGGTTATCAAAATCTTTATAAATAGTCAAATACTACAATACTAAAGAATTTTCTACTGCTTTTCAAAAACATTACATTCCCTTGTTTTTGAGTACAAATCACAGTCATTTATTTATTGGTTAATCAAAGATCAAGTTTTCTTATAACCAAAGTACCTATTTGCTAAGAAATAGCAAAAAATAGTGCATTACTTTTTTGATGTAATGTCTTTTGAGTAAGTATTTGATCGGCTAGTATTATGAACTATGATGTTAGAAACAGACATGTAATTGTATTACATATAGTTAAAATGCATTTAGTATATTAAAACAATATATTAAACCTTACATTATTTATTCTGAAATATCTGCTAATGTTTCGTTTTTAGTAATTGTACAAGCTGTTAAAACATGTGACTCAATTTATTGTTCACACAATATAGCATCTAATATCATATAAGAATGATAATAATCATAAAGCTTTCATCAACAACAATTCTTGTATAAAATTAAGAGCATTGATTAAAGTCACTTTATTTAAATATGTACAGTTTTATTCTCCTTTTTGTAACTAACCTTTTCCTACTTTTTAAATAGTTTTTTACACTAATGTTTACAATTATTGTTTACATTTATAATCTATTTTCATTAGCTTGTTAACCATAATTTTGAGTGTTTGGATGGAGTAATTAAAAAGCATTTCACTGCCGGTTGTTACTGTGTATAACGATGTGTGTGACAAATAAACTTTCATTTGATTTGCTTAGTGTAATAATCAATGACTAAGTCGAAGTTACTGTTCTGCGCTTCTAAGCATAATCGACAGCCATGATGTTAGTTACACATTATCAGTAGATTTGTGCAAAACAAAGTCGAAAATTCTGGTAAAATTAAGTATTGTGTTTGTCTGTTTATGTGATTGTGTGCAAAAAAGCCTGTCCTGCCAAGTAGTGTTGGTGAATATTTCAGTGTTTGGTTTTATTATAGATAAGGTCAATGCTTTGAACAGCAAACTTTTTAGACCATGTATATGGTCTAAAAACATTTTTTTTTAACATAATTGTTTTAATTGTTTTAGGTGTGACAAAACACCTGATCCTAATACTTAGTATGTCTACATAGTTTCATTTATTATATTGTTTAACACACACGCGCGCACGCACGCACACACACACACACACACACACACACACACACACACACACACACACACACACACA
>JAOUQU010127876.1:0-15322 GCA_028566735.1 Ammoglanis amapaensis | reverse complement strand
TGTGTGTGTGTGTGTGTGTGTGTGTGTGTGTGTGTGTGTGTGTGTGTGTGTGTGTGTGTGTGTGTGTGTGTGTGCGAATATTACTATTACAGTTCCATGATTGTCATACAGCATTCAGTGTCATGTAATAATTCAGTTTCTTTGTAATTATTGCAACACTTTTTCCATTTTTCTTACTGTTTCATACAGTTTTGGTTCAAGCGTGTAAATGTTATTTCATTTATGCAAAGAGGCCTGTGCAATATGTTCTAGACTTTCACCTAGGTTATTAATATTAATGGTATTTATGTGTACTTGTTTGGATCGAGTTCTTCAGGTCTTTTGATAAAAGTGAAAACGAAGAGCCATTGTAATGGAACCGAGAGGCTGGATGAACAGACAATTAACTCGGTAACGTTGGCATCACTCATTACTTTCACCGTCTCTCACCGTGTTCTCACCTTTACCTGGAAACTGTGATTGATTTTGGTCCTTGCTTTGATCAGCTTTGATTTTTCAGCGCCGTGCCTCAAACTTTCATCCCTTCAATCCCAGTTTGGTTTGAGTGGATGATTACAGGGTTCCTCAACAGATGAGACTTTCAGTTGTGTTTGCTCTACAACAAAAGTGTAGGGACATGTCTAATGACTGGTGTAGAAATGTATTTAACCCACTGTAACATAAAATCGCTCGCTCTTTAGCACACTCAGTATTAGCATAAACACCAACAGTATTTCCTTGACTTCATGTGAAACACAAAGTTTCCTACCATTAATGTTATATTATAAAAGTTTCTGAACAATTATTTACCTTTTGTTATTTATATAAGATAATAGAACTAAATATGATCATATTTAATAGGATTAATGTGTGAATTCAACTGTGTTCATGTACTTTATGTATAAGTACATCAAGTCTTCAAACCAAGCTGGATCATTTCAAGTTACACTTACAATGATCACAAAAGTATCTAAAATATATATAATATTTTTTTATTAAATTTGGATTCAAGTGATTAATTATGTGTAATATTTTATTATTTAGTACTGGGTAACTAATATCTATCACCTTCTGTTACGGTTACATTATTCCATGTTCTTCACATTCACAGTATTAACACAAACCTTAATAAATCAATAAATAACTAAATAATAGAAGCCAGAATTTGCTGTTATTTACTTTTATAAAATTACAAAATCGTATGATCGCACTCGTTCTGAATAGAAAAACATTCTGAATTAAATGGTTCATGTTTACTTGAAGGTCTTGGTTTGGCTGGCAGAAATCTTGCCATACGCACTGTTGTTGTTGTTGTTGTTGTTGTTGTTGTTGTTGTTGTTTAAATGTGTTCATAACACTCAATTCTTTACATCACAGAAACTGTATCTGCCATTGATTATGGTGTCTAATTAGTTTTGCATTTGAAACTAAAGTTTAATTTCATTGCAGATTCTTTATGCATTGAAGTGCCTTACCTGTTGTGATTGTTCTCCTAGCAGTTGTGCAGAATGTATTTCGTTTCTGTATTTATGGATTACAGGCCAAAGTCTTCGAGTGTTTGTGTGCGTGCGTGTGCGTATGTGCGTGCGTGTGCGTGTGTGTGTTTGAAAGATGAGCACTTCGTGACAAAGTAAAGGGAAGAAAAAAGAAACAATAAGTCCCTCGCACCCCAGTCTCTGTGATGATAGCTCTTAATTTATTATTTTTATTTTGTGGTATGTATTGTGTTAATTTATTTTTTTTTGCACTGCACATTTGCGTTCTGCACTTTTTGTATAAATGTAAGTTATTGTAAATGGAAATAAACTGTTACATGTCTATCCAAAATTGGTCTGTGATGATGATTATTAGTCTCTGTGTGTCTGTCTGTCTGTTCCCTATCACACTGTTGCTCTGATTATCATGACATTTACTTTTCGAGACCCTGTCGTGTCCTGGTAGATTCCCGAGTCGACAAGTCACGACTGAAGTGCCCTTAAGCTAAGAACCGAACCCGTAAACTGCTCTCCAGGTGCCGTGGCTAGAAGAGTGCTGCCCACTGCTCTGAGCATGTGTGCTCGCTACTGCTCCCTAGTGTGTGTTCACTAGTGTGTTAATAAGTAATTATATGTAATATGTAATTATCCTCTTTACATCCAGGAAAAAGTGGCTAATTAAACCAACACGGTTTATTGCTTTTATTATAAGAATAAAATTGGCCCATGACTTTTGACTTATAAGCTTTACTTTAATAAATGATATGTCTGGTCAGTGTAAACAGTCTACAAGTTATTTTTGGATGCAAACATAACCAACATTTTACAATAAAGTCAAACTTAGTTACAACACTTAGTTAAAATACTGTGTATTTTATAATATTTTACATTTATACATTTAATACATGAAGAAACTTTTTCACTTCACTTTAGTGTTACGTTTAGTTGTGTAGTTTTTGTCTCCTCTGTGTGTTTTGAGTGGAGTTAATCTAAACTACAGAACTACAAACGACAGAACAAACAGTTGCTGGACATCATTTAACGTTATAAATCCACAGTAAGAGTCATCGTTATGATTAAAGCTGTAGGATTTTAATAAGTTGTAAAACTGTGTAATTGTGTTTTTCCTGTACGTTTATCTTGGTGGGTGGATTTTAAAAGCATTTGGCGTGTTCACAGGAGCTGTATAGACACACATGGAGATGAACAAACACACAATAAGAGCATTTTGTATAATGTGAGCTGGGTGACAAGTTATATCGTTATATCTGTTGTATCGTATGACGTACAAAATCCTGTCTTAGTTTAGAGCAGCTTTTGTCTTTTTCTGTCTCACAAGCTCACAGATGTGTTGCTGGTTTTTTTACTGACCAAATAAATCTGACATTTGACTAAGATGTTTGTTATAGAAATCATGTGGTGTCATAGCTTAATGAAGCCCAACAGAAAACGACAGATGACCAGTAAAGCAACAGCTCGTCACATCTGTTCATTTGAGAGGCTATTTTAAACCTTTAAATCTATACCAAGTCTATTTTCATGGTTTCCTTTTTAAGGCTTTTTATGAGTCACGGTTTGGATGCCTGTCATTCACTTCTCTCGACGATGATGCAAAAATAGCCGATCAAATCAGGATGCAAATATAACCAGTTAAGAAACTCGGTCAGACCAATGTTATAGATCATTTATAACACTAAAGACATGAGAAATAAAAAGAAAGACCAGGGAACATTGTACTTTTTGCATGTAGCCTGCAGCTGCTTGCCATGCAGTTGACTGTAAATAGCAGATTAGCTTTAGCACGTTAGCTTTAGCACGTTAGCTTTACTGTGTTGTGGACCTGCAATGACATAAGCAAACACAAGCTAACATGGACCGCATGCTAACACCCAGAGCTTAATCAAATGACATCAACTGTACAAAATACTTTTAATAAGCTACAGTTCACAACAAGATAGTTCACAAACTGTATACTAACCATATCCAGTATAAAAATGATTTATTAAATGTGTATATTTATACATCATACATTTATACATACAAATGGTGACTTCCAGAGAATGCTTTCACACTGATGTATTTTAAGATGTACGGTACTTTAAAGTTCATATCTATCATTGTTTCCTTTGTTATTTCACTGATTGTGTGGAAACTAAATTAAATGTTTTTAAAAGACAATACTGCATTAAAACTTGAGGTGTGTGGCTGGTACCAATAGTTTCCGAACCGTGTAAACACTCCAATAATAGTGTCACTGGAAAGCTATTTTAGACATTCGCTTACGTGAAGGACACCGGGAGATAACAACCAGCAGGACATCACGAGTTACTCCATGTTTCCTAAACCAGTGAGGTCTAGTAATTTAACAGCAACCATCGACAACAACCACAGAAAAACATGTTTGTGCTCAATATAAATAAAACTCTGAGTCTACACAATACACAATCTACACAAAACCGGTCTTTTTCTTGTACAAAATAGAGATACGAAGTGCCATAAAGGATCCAGCAGTTCTATAGATTGAGATATACGATGATCTACACTTCACATTACTGTAATATTTAGTTCAGTTGTATTGGGATTTCAACTGACCTTTTGCTTCATGCTGCACCTCATCGTGTCATCACATAAATTATCATAATCCATTTGTTAACACCACCAGTCAAGTGAAGTCAATGGGTCAAAAGAGGTCTATAGGACTATGATTAGGTATTTGTTCCCGCTCGTTAACTTGGCTAACAATTCATGTCATTGGAGTCAGACTGAAAGGGGACGAATATGAATTAGTCGTGTGTGCACAGGAATCAGCTCACTTGACTTTTTAAATGTAGATGGCATGATGTCTAATAGCTTTGTCAGTATAACGTATTTATTACAATTTAGGACCCAGAGCACCCAAACAACGTAATCCAGTTAAAATAATATTATTCACTTACATAATAACTATTAAATTAGAATTTATTTTAAAACATCTTCTATGTTCCGTATATTTTAAACATACAGTTTGGGAGGGTCTGTTTTTAAAATATTACCTTTTCATTTAACAATTTGCCAGATTGTCCGTTTTTAATTCATTTATACAGATTTTAAATAGATTCTGAAAACCACTGTAATCTGGCAACCCTGTTAACTGCAGCATTTCTCCAACATGATTTTAGCTTGTATTTATTTTACTCATTGCCGGATGTTACGATTTAAAACATACTTAAGTGAAAGTACAGGAGCAAAATCAACTACTAAATACACATATTAGTAATATTTGTGTGGATTAGTAATAACAAATAGAAACTTTTCTTCTTGGGAAGGAACAATATACAGTATTAGACTTAATGTTTTCGCTATCTTAATGCTCAGGGTTTTGTGATGATAACTATGGGATTTGTTTATTTACGGTGGGTTTTTCCCTTTCAAGTCTAATATGACCTTGGCACCTGAGACTGATCTGAGCCAGTTGTCCAGTTCCCGTTTTGGCGCTGTGACTCACTGGCTGCACCAAGAGCCATTTAATTATAGGCATCGCAACATGCCTAAAGAAGAGTGATGAGAGAGAAACAAGGGGGAGAAGGAAACAGGAGGGGTGAGACCTATACTAGTCTGTCCTGACAGGCACAAGCAATAACATGGAGTGATTCTTGGCCTTACAAAGGGAATGGGACAGCAACAAAACAAAGTCCTGGAACAAGAAGAGCAGTACAGGGAAAAACCACCAGGTCACGCCTAGCTTTTTGTTGGACTTCTCTTCCGATCAAGAAGTCGTGAAATATTTTCCTGATGACAACTTCAAGCACTGTTCTGAGCAGAATGGTGAGATAACTATATCTGGTGAGGACTGGAAGGACTACAAGAATGAAGCAGAACTTCAACCAAGTCTGTTCAGTCTAAAGGCAACGTACATGCCGAATAGCCGGACTATATTAAGCACAACCGAAAAACAACCAAACACAACAGAGGAATCAAATCACCTCACATTATCACATGATCTCAAAGGTTCTTCTAGTATGTCTAAAAGTTATTCTCAAGGCTGTTCAACAAATGACTTTGTGCTCCGGGAAACCAGTGAACCATCATCAGCTTTACCGGGAACGGAGGATTCACTTTTTACAAGAAATAAAAATGAGTCAAAGAACCATGACTGCCATTTTGGTAATAATAGCATCAAACGATCTTCAGGTTCGTCTCAGAAATCCACAGTTCTGGATCAATTAAACATCGATTTCGAACCAAAGGGACTCAAGACATTCCAATCAGATTTGAATGAAGGTTCTACCAATCAGAACACATTCATGAGAAAAAGTGGACACGTGGTGGAGGACACTACAGCCAAAGATGAAAAAACTCAAGATGATTTCAGGGTTAAAGAATTGTTGGTAATTCCAGAGGCTCAAATAGCCAAAGTGGGAGTTACTGGAGTGTCTGGGGCACCACTGTGTGAGAAAAGAGACTGTAAACCAGTTTACCAACCAGCTGTTGATTCTAATCTCGAGTTAAAGCTGGTCCTGGATCGGGATATGACCCACGAGAAAAACTGCTTCCCTTCACAGCTTTTAGGTCCCTGTGGTGTGCAGCCACACGTTGGGACAAACGAGGGACCTAAGAAAAGAAAACTTGAGCTAATTCAACTAACAGAAGATCCAGGTAAGAATGCACGATATTGGGCTACTAGATTTCTTTACATATTATTTTATTTGGTTTAACATCTAGTTTCTTTACAAGGCGAAGTTGATGATGGTGAAATCATGACGGCGTTACTGCTTCGAGAAAAGGAGCCTTCATGTTTTACAGCCGTCATCACGCCGCCAGTCCAGATCCACATGATACCGGAGAGAGAGACAGCAAATGAGGATGTGTCCCATTTGTTTGTCTCAGAATTCGAGATTCAGAGCATGATTTCAGACATCTTGGATGCAGATATTTCAACACCAAAATTAAATAAACATAAAGGACCACCGCCACCTGTCCCAAAGAAACCTAAAAACCCCTTTAGTAAAGTAGCTGCTATTAAAGCTTCAAATGAAATAAATGAGCCTAGGCAATATTCTGACCTTCTACTACAGAACATCAAGCTGGGGAGACAAGAAGCTTCAACAGAGTCGAACACTGAGGACTTCCATCCAAACCTGGACATGATGTCTTATTATCCAGAGAGATCGTTCTCACCATCGTACATATACATGACTGAATGCCTGAACTCTGGGTTTGACCCTGAAGATGATGTTTCAAGGATATATCCACATTTTCATAACGAGGAAACAGAACACTGGACAGAAACGGATGAAATTCCTCCTGTGAAAGAACAAAAAAGAAAAAACATCTCCCAGGTTAGACGCATGTTAGAACAAAAAGCGAAAATGAAAGGCCCTCCACCACCAGTACCAAAGAAACCTATAAAAACACGTGTTGCCCCAGAAAAAGAGAGTTTACCAGAAATAGACTTTTATGAGTGTGATTATGAACCCTATCTTTACCTGGAAGATCAGCAAACAGAGCCGACGTACACCCCGAATAGGTGCAGCGTTCCAGACGCTCAAAGCGAGTCTGATGAAAATGGTTTTGTCAGATACAGACCTGTGTCAGAACTCATTAAAGAAACCAACATGGTGCATGAGGGAAGAATTTACCAAGGCAGTCAGATCAATGTAAACGAACAGAGAGGCGATCACGGACACCAGAGTAATAAAATACTGCAAATGACCAAAAACTTCAGTGTCAAAAAACCTCCGACATCTGAAACGGAAAGGAAACTTTCACCAAGGAGAGGTACGTCTAACCCTAGGTACGTCTTAAACTAATAAACATAACAACACTCCCCGGGCACCAGGCATGTGTGCTCACTACTGTCCCCTAGTGTGTGTTCACTAGTGTGTGTAAATGTGTGTTTCACTGTATGGATCGGGTTCTGGTGATCTGTTCGGGTGTTAAGTGTATTGGCCCAATATAGGATCAAACGCTGCTAACACTCGATATTTCCGATGTTAAAATCTTTTAATAATACAAATATGGCCATCAAGATTGCAGATTTTCTATAGTTAATAGGGTACAGGAGGCCGTGTCACGCACATTAATAGCATGAAATAAAATCATTATATCAGATTTTTAAAAAATAATAAAAGTATTATAATAATGTTACTAAGACAACAGCTCTGTCTACATGATGAACAAATAAAAGATATTATTGGCATTTGTATGAAGCTGGCAAATGACTCAGATAAAACATACAATTATGACTTTATTATTCAGGTTCCACTACCACCGGGTGGCCACTGTCGGGCCCCTGAGAAAGGCCCTTACACCTCAATGGTTCATAATTTTGTCGAGTAATTGTAAGTGGCTTTAAATAAAGGTGTCTGTTAAGGACTATAGATGTAAATAGTGAGTGCTGGGGTTGGTTGTGATGGCTGTGATGTGCATGGTGAGGTTGGAGGATTGGAGTGAGTGGTGGAGGAGGTGGAGGAGGTGGAGGAGGAGGTGGAGGAACAGCAGAAAGGGCGTTGCTCTCCTTCATTCAGATAAAGAAATAGGGGGGAAGCTTTTGTGCCCAACAGCATCCATTAAGGAATCTGGCGCCTGTGAGGACATTGATGTTTTGAAATTAACGGAACGAGCCAAGAGTGTTAAAAAGGTAAAGATGTGATTATTTGTGATTATTTCTTATACAGTAGAGACTCGGTTCAGATTCATCATTGATTTACTGTGCATGCATACAGATTGTGGCTCGATCAACCGGCCATTTAAAGCATGAGAATGATGCATTTGTACTTTCTGCAGCTCCTACAGTGATTGCACATACGTGTGTGTGTGTGTGTGTGTGTGTGTGTGTGTGTGTGTGTGTGTGTGTGTGTGTGTGCTGAAATGTTTCTGCACGTAATAATAAATCCTCCTCTTATCAGCGTTAGCTCCGTTAGCAATGTAATAATGACTAATAAAAGGACGTCTGGTCTTCACTTACTGCCGCATTATAACATATTAATAGACAAAACAACCAGGTGTGTGTTTATTATTTATTTGTACTGTAATCTTATGCATGCACGGGCCTGTTAATGAGCGCTAATAAGCTCTGATTCATCCAGCGTGCACAAGCACAACAGCAATGCAGCTCGCCTTTCTGAATCGAGTATCAGTTTTCACGTACAGTCCTGCACTGATTTCATCAAAATATATATATAAAAACCCCCACTAACGTTTATTCGTGACGTTGTTTTTATACTAGGAGGGACATTTGGGTGTGAACGCGTTTTCCTCGTTTTTACCCTGATGCGCATCATTGTGCTGTTCGATTCGGAGTCGATTCCGAAACCAGAGTCGGTTCCGTTCAGGCACATTGTCAGTCTGCTCTACGCGTCTATGGGGATGAACTCGATGAACTTACGGTTCCAAGTCGAACCAAATCCTGCCAATAAATTAATCACCAGATAACGTCTTACATTTTTATTGTACTTACTGGGCGCGACATCAGAATCGACTCGGAGTCGATTCTGATTCTTATTTAAAGTGTGTGAACGTCCAGTCAGCTCATATTCCATTAACTGGATAAAATGTTGGTCAATATATCACTAAAAGCAGCTAATTAATATAATAACCACAGTTTTAACTTCGATTAGAGACCAAAACTATACTATCCATTCCGAAGGCAACGTTTAAGAATAAAAATCTATCCTTCTTGTCTGCAAGTGAATTATGCATGGGACGTTGAAAACAAAACAAATAAACAACTGATGTTTTTTTAATATATATGTATGTATTTATTTAAGCATAACCGACGATTTGTTTGGAACCGATATGCTTAAAGCGGTCCGTTTGCCAAGATTCAATCACAGAATCGACTCCGTAAATGATTCTTATAAAGAATTGTGAAGCCTTATATGAGCACACGGTGTTCTTGTTCGTACTGCATAACAATAAAGAATTAAATTAACTTTATTAGGACGTTTTTCAGGGTCACAAATATAAAAATATAATCATATAGACGAATGGATCGTTGTAGCTCGTGAATCAAGTTTCTGAGTCGACTCATTAAAAAAATCCACACATTTATCAACTACAATTGTCATCTTTATCACAAGTTTGATTATTTGACTGATATATTCGATTAGCGTAGAATTTTGCAATAAACTCCAGGTTACAGCCGCCAAATATACAGGAATCGATTCTAATTCAGTTGTAGGTTCGATTCGGAATCGACTCTTTATCTATTGCTAGGAAACTAAGAATCAACTGGTCTCGACCCCTACCCATAATGACAAGCTTGTCTTTTGTTGGGTGGATGTGTGATCTGCTTGCATAAGTAACAAACTCAGCCATTAAAATGCTTTCATTACGATGTTTGTTGTGCATCATGATGCATCCAGAGAACAGAAAACGGCACCATCAGTTACACAAATGTTCTTCACCGTACAGACATGTTGGACGTCTCGGGTCCAGTTAAACAAGTTGACTTATTTACATGTTGGTAGCAGACGTGTATATCCAAAGCCACTTATAATATACAATCTGAGCAATTCTGGTTAAGGGCCTCGCTCAAGGGCCCAGCAGCAGCAGGCTAGCAGTGGTGAGGTTGGAACGGACGTCCTTTAGGTTACTAGTCCTGGATCCTAACCACTAGGTTATAACTGGCTTTAAATATGACTTTACATTTACAGCATGTGTTAGACTCCTTTTTATCCAAAGCGTAACACCATTTGGAGAAATGGAGGTTCAAGTTTCAGGGCCTGGTTTAAGGGCCCAACAGTGGCAACTGGTGATAGTGGGGGATCTGTTCTAGTACCATAACTACCAAACCATCAGTGTCTTTATTTGTTTTTAGAGATGATCAGACGAGTGGTCCGACAGAGTAAGTTCCGCCATGTGTTTGGCCAGGCGGTGAAGAACGACCAGTGTTATGATGACATCAGAGTATCGCGGGTCACATGGGACAGCGCCTTTTGTGCCGTCAACCCTAAATTTGTCGCCATCATAGTTGAGGCCAGTGGTGGAGGAGCTTTCCTCGTCCTCCCACTTCAAAAGGTAATCAGCACTTCGGTTTGACCTCGACCTCTCGAGTTTATTTCCCAGTGTTCTGCATCATGGTGCTGCTTTCTTTCCCAGACCGGTCGTATCGATAAGGCCTACCCAACCGTCTGCGGGCACACCGGGCCTGTCCTGGACATCGACTGGTGTCCTCATAATGATCATGTGATTGCCAGTGGCTCTGAAGACTGCACCGTGATGGTACGGAGCTCCAGGTTTTGATCACATGTGAAGCATTAATCACACATACGGAACCGTTACAATGCTGCTGTGTCTTCTCAGGTCTGGCAGATTCCTGAGAACGGACTCACTGCTCCTCTGTCGGAGCCTGTTGTTGTGTTAGAGGGACATTCTAAGCGGGTTGGCATTGTGACGTGGCACCCCACTGCCCGTAATGTCCTCCTCAGTGCTGGTAGGCAAGATTCTGTGCTGCTTTTGATGTGTTTGAAGAAAAATCGATTTTTCGTTTACTGAACGTAGTGATAAAGAAGATGGAATAAGATAAAAAAAATGTCTACGAGGTTGTGCAATGATCTGACTCTTATTGAACAGCTTTGTTTGTTTGTTTAGTAGGAGTTTAACATCGTTTTTACTTACATGAATGACAGATGCTGTAGTTTATTAGCTAAGTTTGATTATTACACCAAGCTTATATCAAACGTAGTCAATTTTGTGGGAGGAGCTCTCCCGCACAGACACGAGGAGAACATATAAACTCGTACCCAGGACCTTCTTGCTGTGAGGTGACAGTGTTTATTTTAAGCATCCAGCCACCCCCCGATCGATCTCCTTATTACAATCTGTGTGTGTTCAGGATGTGATAATGTGATCATGATCTGGAACGTGGGCACCGGCGAGGTTCTGATGACACTGGACGACATGCATCCAGACGTAATCTTCAGCGTGTGCTGGAACCGTAACGGGAGTCTCATCTGCACCGCCTGCAAGGACAAAAAAGTTCGTGTCATCGACCCACGTAAAGGCAAGATCACTGCGGTGAGTAAAACAAAGCTGCTGTTCGTCCAGGGAAGCCGGAGAGGGAATTCTCGTAACGGAATTCCAGTTCGAAACTGTTTTTTGCTTTATATATGATGTTCTGATTCTGCAGGAGAAGGATAAAGCGCATGAAGGAGCTCGACCCATGAGGGCCATCTTTCTTGCGGACGGCAACATCTTCACCACGGGATTTAGTCGCATGAGTGAGAGACAGCTGGCGTTGTGGAACCCGGTGAGAAACACCAAACAGTTGCGTTCTAACTATTACAAGAAGTCAAAATATACAAAAGGATCTCGGATGATCTCGGGTGATCTCGGGTGATCCCGGGTGATCTCGGGCTTGCTATGTGAAGTTTGTATGTCAGTAATAAGAACGTGCAGGATATAAAATAGCTTCTCATTTCTAGAAAACCATGGAGGAGCCGATTTCAGTGCATGAGATGGACACCAGTAATGGAGTACTGCTTCCTTTCTATGACCCCGACACTAACGTGGTTTACCTGTGTGGGAAGGTAAGCAAGCTGGTTCACGTCTGCTAAATCATTTCAGTACGTACCGTTACCCGGTTATTACCGTTCTAGTTCCTGCAGTCCTGTACAACATCTGGGATTCAAACCTGCTGCTGCTGCTGTTTGTCTTCACACAGGGTGACAGCAGCATCAGGTACTTCGAGATTACGGACGAAGCCCCGTATGTTCATTACCTGAACACCTTCTCCAGCAAAGAGCCTCAGAGGGGAATGGGCTACATGCCTAAACGGGGGCTCGACGTCAATAAGTGTGAGATTGCAAGGTATCGGTGGTTTTGATTTTACTGCTGCAGTGGAACTTTGACTTGATAATGTGTTCGTAACCCAAGATATCACTGTATAAAAGAGTCAATACTAATAAAACAAAACTGTGCAATGCTCAGAGATTTCGCTAGAGGGAGCCTTTAAATTTCTATAAATGTAATAAATGCAATAAAACCCCTAAAACCTTTTACATAAATATTTACAGTATTTATCAGATGTCTTAATCATAAGAAACTTTTTTACTGAACACTATTTTGAGCAATTTAGGGTTAAGGGCCTCGTTCAGGAGCCCAACAGTGCTAACTTGATGGTTGTGGGGCTTGATCCGGTAACCTTTCCGTTTCTTAACCACTAAGGTCTATTTTATAGCTTTGATTGGCTAAGCAGCTGCCATTGTCACATTGCAACAGGAATTGCAATTCAATCCTTAGGTCCGTCTTTAGGTGTGGAGTTTGCATGTTCTCCCCGTGTCTGCGTTGGTTTCTTCCGATTACTCCGGTTTCCATCGACAGTCTAAAAACATGCCACCAGGTTGATTAGAGATGTCGAATTGTCCGTTAGATACCATAGCCACTACATCGAAGTGCCAGGACCACGCCCAGATAAATAGGAGGGTAGCATCAGGAAGGGCATCCAGTGTAAAAAAATGCTGAACCCGAGCTTTAGAAGAAATAGAATTATAGCTTTTATTATATCGTAAAGAGTTTCCTCATTATTAAATTGTGTGTTTTTAGGTTCTATAAACTTCATGAGAGGAAGTGTGAGCCGATTATCATGACCGTCCCGAGAAAGGTGATTTTATATCTTATAATTGTGTTACTAAAATGTTTTGCCGCTTGTGTTGGTGCACACACGCAAACACACACACACACACAGCTTATCCAGTGTCCATCATGCACTTAACATCTGCTTGTAGTTTGATTGACACTTCGTTTCTTCCACAGTCGGACCTGTTTCAGGATGACCTGTACCCCGACACGGCCGGACCCGACTGTGCTTTGGAAGCTGAGGAGTGGTTTGACGGCAGGAACGGCGACCCCATCCTGATCTCGCTTAAACACGGCTACGTCCCCGGCAAGAACCGGGATCTTAAAGTGATTAAGAAGAATGTTCTGGATAACAAGTCACCCAAGAAAGTGGAGGAAACGTCGACTCCTCAGAAACCTGCATCACCTCAGCTCACCAGAGTAAGAACATCACGGGACATTTCTGTTTCGTTCACATGCAGGTGGCATGACAAACTGGGCACAGACTTTAGACCCGGGCAGGAACACAACCAGGGTGGGGCACCAGGCTATATATATATATATAGGTGGAACAAAATATAATAAACGTGAATGTCGAATACGCTTATCGTCTCGCCACATTAAACCCGATCTGTGCGGCGAAGTGGAACACACATTGACACACACTAGGGGGCGGAGGTGAGCACAGTGCGTGTACGGTTGTTTCTGACCACGGCACATAGAGAGCGGTCGCTTTCGGAATCGAACGTTCAGTTCTCTAGCCAGCAGGACAGGACACGACACCGACACCACTTACATGAGAACATGCCAAAGATATTACAGACAGTAGCTAAAGCTCAGACGAAACCCTCGGGCCGAGCCGTGATTGTTTTACAGTAATAACTGTTATTAACGTGTTTGTTGTTACAGAAGACGGAAGTGAAGTTGGAAGAGCTGCTGAGAGAAGTGAAATCGCTCAGAGATCTGGTGACTCTTCAGGACCGAAGAATCGCCAAACTGGAAGATCTGGTGGCCAAAGTGGCGATTTGATTCATCGTGTCAGTGTGAATCTGTAGGAGGAGAAAATCCCAGTCGGTCAGGGGGCCAGTCACTGCCGACCATTCCGCTTGGTGTTTTCTCTCACAATGACTTGAAGCAACATTCCGAGATGGAACTTTGCATCTTGTGCTTTGTGTCCTGTTTGTTTGGTTTCGTTTACACTGATGAACGTTGATTTCACCTGAATATTTTAGACTTTATGATTTTCTTACCTTATTTTTGTAAAGTTGTGATTGAATCTTTTGCACCAAGTCCCCAGTGTGTTTCTCGGGCATCGATCAGTATTGCTTTTCTTTTCTCATTTCTTTGTGCTGCAGGACATGTGTACATGTGTTTGCTTTTGCTTTTCTAGTTTTGTTTTGTTTTTTGTGTTTTTTCTGCTGTGTTAAGACGACACAGATTTTTAAACTGATTGACTGGACGGTTCGCGGTACGTTTCGGCTGTGTCGAGGTCTTAGGTGACTCTGATGTGGAACCTGAGGAGGTAAATGACGACATTAAACCAGCACAAGAAGGAAAATATCACAGCCAGTACAACAACACAGTGGCTGATTTATTCGAATTTAACAGACATAAAGTCCTCCGTTTGTTTTCTGCTGCCAAGTACAAGAGATTTTTATCCTCACTCATTCACAGGGTTTACTAGCCATAACATGTAGTTAACTGATATATTTAACACGTTCTCCACTAGCAATAAATCTACAGGGTTGGAGCAGTAGAACTGCTACTCGTGACTTCATGTGTTTATCACTTATGATTTCTTATGAGTATCTTTATAGTGGAAACAGACGCCAACCCCCCGGGGTCCTTTTCTGTGTCCTGGTTCTTCCAGTGCATTTATACACTGAGCTTGGGTTCTAATATGGACTTGAATTGTTCTCCGTTTGAAGTGCCAGGTGGAGCAGCAGCAGAATGCATTTCCACACCAGAACTTGTCGGTTCGGTGATGTCATGTTGTTGCCGATCCGCACATGAACTCGCCTGGTGGTGAAAAGATTTGTGTCCGTTTTACAATCAATTCAAAGACGAAGTCTAACACAATTGGGTTCAGTTCTGAGACATGTTAGACAAATGCGTTACAAACATTTGAGTCCGATTGTTGCTATTAATCGATTTGATCTTTTACTTGTTGTACTTTGTGTTTCGGATGCTAACGTAAGTTAATACATCTAAACCCAGACATGAGTCTGTATGCAGGAAGGGCGGCGTTCTTATTGTGCCCCAAACCCCCCCAATGGTTCCATTACTTCTCTCTCTCTCTCTCTCTCTCTCTCTCTCTCTCTCTCTCTCTC
>JAOUQU010127770.1:0-15324 GCA_028566735.1 Ammoglanis amapaensis | reverse complement strand
ACGCGTTAAAATGTTTGTAATTAATTAATCGAAATTAACGCGTTAAAGTCCCGGCCCTAATATATATATATATATATGATTGTAATTGGTGAGCAAAAAAGATGCACACACAGGCTATTGGACCTTGCCCAACAGAGGCTGCATAGCAAAGCAATCTTCTGATCGATAGCTGAAAGCCATATGTTCTCAGCTACTACTCTTCATATTATACAAACATAAAAAAATAAAGGTAATATTTCTGGTAATGTGCTCTGATAGTGAAGGCATAATTTTGTGTCTAAATAGGTGTGTTGTTTTGGCTTAAATATATTATTGCCTAATAACAGTAACTGACTGGTAATCAGTTGTGGTTTATAATTGTTATCTTGAATCACTATCTTGAATATCAAATCTTATTGCACTTTCAAATGGCGAGGTGTACAAAATAAAACCATACAATCTATTTATTAGCTGGCTGTGATAATGTTAAATTTGTAATCGTCACTGAGGTGATGATTACTATTGAGTGTGCCGCATACATCTGTTTACTTTACATCTTCTCTAAACTGAGCCTAATATCAGCTTTCCTTTTCTGATGCCTTGTTGAGCTACTCCTGTTTGTATTTTTATCAGGTTGTCTCTGTCTACAACGCACACTGAAAAGACTGTAACTGCTGCAGCTATATACAGTGGATGGGAGCAAAAATCTAACACAATCATGTCATCTCAGTACAGGACTGAAACTATGATCCATAGGTCTCTTCATGTCTTAACAGATATCATCTATTGAATATGGTCATCGATTGGATATGTGTTTGTAGTGCATGATGACTGGACAATGTGGGATCTTCGAATGCTGTGTATGGACTAGTCCAGAGTGCGTGGGTGAAAAGGGTTCCACTAAAAGCTTATGAGTGAGCAGCAATACACTCGCATCAAATGCTATCAGGGATTCAAAATGACCTATATGAGTAAAGATGGGAGAAAGCATATAAATAATAATAACATTAATCACTGTTGAGGTATTGTATTATTTTATACTGTTTTTTATATGTGAAAAAGTTTACAATTTTTTGCGTAGAACACTCAAATATATATAAGTTCATTATAGTGACAGTTG
This sequence comes from Ammoglanis amapaensis, assembly GCA_028566735.1. Lineage (NCBI taxonomy): Eukaryota > Metazoa > Chordata > Actinopteri > Siluriformes > Trichomycteridae > Ammoglanis > Ammoglanis amapaensis. Next base: position 14,225 of record JAOUQU010127770.1, on the reverse strand, counting down.
CCAGTGAACTGCATTTTTTTTCGCTATTCTTTTTTAAATCATTGGTGTAAATTAGAAAATGACAATATAGGTAATATATTGTAGCGATCGCTTAATGTTATGGGTTATGTGTGTGTTTAACGTTATGGTGCTCTGTTCACATGTTATACTGCTTCGTGTGTGTGGGCGCTAAGAGGGGAGGGAGGAGCCTAGTGGAGGTGTGTAGGGAGCAAGAGAGTTTTTGAGAGTGTGTGCGCTCCGATGTTCCGGGCGATGTTATGAGGAAAATGATGGCGGAAATGTAACCGCGAATTATCCAAAGGTGTTTTGTTTACATCCGTTTCATCCTTTCCGCGCGACCCACAGACGTTACAATATATATTTATTAATTATAATTAATTATATAATTATAATTGTGACGTAACAAGTGTGTATCAAACTGGTTGCCCTCTGCATTAGTTGGTACCCCAAAAGTAGCCCCCAGCTTTAAAAAGGTTGGTGACCCCTGATCTAATCTGATCAGGACTGTGAAGCCATGTGAAAAATAAAGCATGGTACTGTCCTGCTGGAATGAACGTTTCCGGGAAAAAATTCATTAAACACGTCTGTGTAACCTTCACATATGCAATTGAATGATCAGAATGCTGGAATTCAGCAGTCATATAAAGAGTAGGAAGTTCTAACTGTATAAATGGACATGATGCTAAATATTTAGAATTACCCAGAGTTTCATGCTAACTGGCTTGCATTGTTGTACCTCAATGAGAGATACTTGAAGTTTAGACAGTCCATACCCACATTTCTGAGACGTGCAGCCATGTGTCTAATCCTACAGCTTATTTTCTTGGATGCTTAGACGAAATGGACAAATGTCTTTCAGTAATTCTGGCTTTACAAGAGACACAGACTTCTGTAATACAACAACCCCAAATCAGTAACAAGTGTGGACAATTGGGAAAATGCAAATAAAATCAAGATGCTGTATTTTATTTCACTTTTATTTGACACTTTAAGTCCCAGACGTTTCATGTTCTGTCTGCTCAACTTAATTTCAGTTTTTAATACAATTCCATTCCTGATCTGATTCCAAACATGTCAACATGTGGTTGTAATCAGAGCAGCATAGAACAAAGGCTTTCAATAACAAAGATTGATGATCACTCAAAAATGAAACAATTGTTGAAAAGTGTATTGTGGTCAATTGAGTCGACATTCCATCTTATTCATTTCAGAAACGGTGTTCTCATTGTGGGCTGCGAAAGTGTCCTCAATGTTGTGTAGTGGCACCACTCACTACTAAGTACCACACACACATTGTACATCCACGTACTGTATATAGTGGATTCTATAGCAAATTGTTTCACTAATAGACATTTTGACCCAAGATCAACCCTTTGGGTCCACTGTACTACACTTTTCTATGTAGTTAAATGACAAGATGTCTTACTCTGAGGATTATTGGAGCAAAGTCTTCATTAACATATCCATTCAGATGTCAGACACGAGACAACAAATAGAATATCGGAGGATCATTGATACTGGGGAAATGAAAACGAGTAAAAGAACACAGATTGTCGATCTGATTTGAATTGTAACATCGTTCTTCATGGCACAGACTGAGTGCTGAATATTTGGCATTGAACCAGCTGCCGGATGCAATTACCCAATTAACGTGATGTCTTTCGGTGAGCAAGCCAGGACAAAACGGTAGAACTTGATGCAGAAATGATGCATCTTTTTACTAGCTTTAGTAACTCTTTCCATAGATGGTTCAGTCCTTTTGCTTCGCTCTTTCTCAGCCACTGCTTTTACCTCGTATGTGAATAAAATTTTTAATTCTCACTGGATAAAGGATTACGTTGCCACTATGTGTCCATGTAGCCCAAAATAAAACAATTGGTCTAGCATCTGGAGTTCCGTCTGGGGATTTGAGAGGAGACATGGTTAACAACGTGCAGTTTTCACACAATAGTGAGAAATGCTTACTGCGTAAAACTCAAAACTCTTATTAGTAACCAGCAAATGCCTCTTTTTGCTGAACTGTTCCGAAAAGTATGTGACCTGCAGGCACGGGTGGACTGGGACAATAAATTGGCCATGGTAATTTGGGCCGGACCAGCCTGCCACAATCAATACGTACAACTTCACGGTCTCCAACAACATGAAATTAGTTAACTGGAATCATTAGCCAAAATTATTTGATTAATGTTATTTCTGTTATTAGATTTATGAAGGTTGAGTATCGACTCATTACGTATATGTACTTGCCACCCCAACATGATCACACCACCCGAACAATAAATATTAAAAACACATAAACTACCACAAAAGCAGCATTTATGCCCTTGCAACTGATCAAATGACAATAAGGAGCACATTGTATTGAAATCAAATTTGCTAGAGCTTAACTATCTGTTTAACTTTTGTAGTCTTAAAGTGTAAATAAGAGGTGCCAAAAGATTTAAAATGAACAACAAACTCATTGGTCCATTCTGTCCAAAAGAGTCCATAATCACATAGGTGCAATACTTACACTTAGTAATAATTTTTGTGCACATTGTACTTTTTTTATATACACTGTTTACATCTACTTAAATACAATCAATTAATCTATCTATATGTCTGTCTGTCTATCTATCTATCTATAACAATGTACATGTAAAACTTTTTTCTGATGCGTTCTAATAAGCACTTCTGATTCTCTCTGATGAAAAAAATACTGAAGAAAACAAGACACGTTTGAATTAGAATTTAATATTTTTCATTTTTTTTTCATTTATGCAGTATTTATATAATTTTTGAAATATTTATACAATGGCTCACATAGTCCACGTGAGGACGAGGTTTTTAAAGCGATCTTGTTTGAGAAAGTTGCTATATAAATGCAGTTAATTCTTATGGTTATTTAATGATATTATTGGTTTAGCCTTTTGTTGATAAAGAAAAGAACTAATGGGCTGCAGCCCGAGTTTCAAGAGATTCTGTGTAGGAAACGAACTCATGTGCTGACTTTGATCCTGCCTGCATGATTCATTCAGCAAAATAAATGTTAAAAGGTTGTTTATCATTGTGATAGGAAGGTTGCTGCTTTGATTTTGATTCGTATAGCACAGAGGTCACGACTAAAGTGCCCTGTGTTCACAAGTGTGCATAAAAATGTGTTTCATTGCATGGGTTGAGGCAAATGTGGAAGATGAATGCTGTTGATGAAAAAGTGTTCTTCTTAATTGATATTAAACTGTTATTGGTAATTAATTAAGGATTTATGACTTTTTAATATTATTTTAAGTCTTGTACTTGATAGTGATTGGTTAACCAGGGGCGCATTTATCTATGCATATTGGGAAATATATTGGAAGTTTTTTCTAGCACCACCCTTGCTCACGTCAATATGGCCTTTCATATGCCAACAATAGACTCACAGACAGCGACATTAAGAGGCGCACACAAAGCTCTTAAATAGATAAATAAGGCCACTGTTGTACTGCCACAAGCAGTTTACCTTTTCCCTCTCCTACAGACGAATGTTAGATTCTTACTCTTGGTGTTCTAGCTCAGACCACTCTCAGAAAAACGTTTCCAACAGTAGTGTTTTTCCTAAATGTCTGTCACTATTAATTGTGTTTTGCAGGCACAGCTATAGCTCAGCTGACCGAGGTGTGCAGTGTAGAGCAGAGTGAGACTGATGGACGCAGTACTGTATTTAGTGATCGGATGGGCATGGTCAAGGCCGCTCGCATGCTCCTGTCTTCAGTCACCAAAGTACTTGTGCTGGCAGATCGCATCGTCATTAAACAGATCATCTGCTCTCGCAACAAAGTAAGAACCGTGTTATTATCTCACCTTCCCTTTCATCTCCTTACTCAGAAATAGACCTTCAGTTCTCTAAATCAGTCATTACGCTCCACCCTGTACTCAAGAATCATGCGAGGCACTTTTACACATGATGCTTATTTCACTTTCAGATACTATCACTGACTCTCAGCCTCGTTTCCTAGGAAGGAATCGAAGAGAAGCAGCACACCTAGCTGCTCAGGACAGCACAAACTGTTTTACTTTCTAAGATAAAAGTGCACATATGCACACGCACATTCACATGTGCACACTCTTGGCTAGGGATAATCACATTCAGTTAGAGTTGTTTGGACAGGCAGGCAGCAGTGCAGCTCTCTATTAGAGAGGAACTCAATTGAATTTATCTCTGTCCATGCCTGATAACGCCCACTACTAGCTGGAAACCTCAAATAGCCTCACTTTATCTCTTTCTCTCAGTCCATACCTCGTCCAATGCTTCGACTTGCTGGAGCTCTTCATTCAGAGCTTTAAAATATTTTTGCTCAGAAAGTTTGGATGTTCGAATGCACATTTATTTATTTTTTTACAGTATTGAGTTTGTGTGAACACACACAAACTTTCTCTGTGAACACACACAAACTTTCTCTCTCTCTCTCTCTCATATATATATATATATATATATAATGTTGTTGTTGTTGTTGTTGTTGTTGTTGTTGTTGTTGTTGTTTGTTTGTTTGTTTGTTTGGTTCTTGTTTGGAGATTCTAAATTGGCATTAAAATTGCACTTAAAATTCTTTAGCTCCTCTGTGTCAGAAGGGTGATTCTGTAGTTTATACACACAGTAACTTTATGCCGAAGTCCAGTTATCACCATTTAGAAATTAAATCACAGTATATATGAATAGGTATTATTGGGGACATTTTTAGCAACAACTGGAGTCGATGCATTCCCAGGAATTCACTTTGCAGTCTGTTCCCCTGTCATATCTGATCATCCCTGCTCATCAATTAACATCTCGTGAGTTCATTTTTATTGGCAGAATGCCACTGTTGCTACCATTGTAAGTCTGTTGGGAGCATGAGTTTAAAATCTCTGTTCTTCAGAATGCGAAGGGCAAACAGAAGGGTTATCATGTTATCACACCACCCCAAGTTTATTTAACATTGGATCTCTCCTCTAAGACAGCCAATAAATAAAGGCTGCTTGTCAGTTACATACCAAACCACCGTACCAACAGCTCCCACTTAAAGATGTTCATGCATGCTAAACATGTCCCCAACTAATTCTCTAAAATACATCTGCTACTTTGTGGCGTAGTTTATTCACATATTATTCACCATATGTTTGCACATCTGTGTTTGCAGGTATTGATGACGCTGGACCAACTGGAGAAAGTCAGCTCCTTTCAGGAGTTTGTGCATATCTTTAGTCAGTTTGGAAACGAGATGGTGGAGTTTGCACACCTCACAGGAGACCGACAGAATGTAAGTGCACAGGCTAGAGCTACATGCTTCTGGTTATTAATATATTTAACAAAACAATTTGTTATAAAAGCTCTAATTTATTTATGATATTGCTTATTTACATCAGTACTCCTACAGTTTAACAGTTTCAGAGGTTTATTTGTTTTTGTATTTTTGATTATTGTAATGCTAAGTAACTATTCCAATTCATCGTATTTGCACATTGGTCATATTTCTACATTTCGCAAATTAAGAGAAAATATTCTGAGATTTCTGGAGTTGATGGTTAATTTACCAGCATTTTCAGGTCTCATTCTACACGATAGTGTGGCCGGACTGGTCTGTATCTGTCTTCTGTAACATGAAGAGGAAAATCAGACGAGTATGTCAGCTGATGAGCAGCCGATGTTTTATCACAGGCAGCATGCGGCAAAAATGTTTATCCTCTGAGTTTAAACTATTATAAAAATTCGAATTGATAATAACTGTACATTAAATTGTATATGTTTATTTTCACAAATAACAATAAAGGTGGTCCCACAAAGCATGGAGAAACACAGGAACATTCGTCAGTTAAATAAATGGTCAAGACAAATGTATCACGGTTGTAGAACAATAAGCTTCTAAGTATCTCTGAAAATAGGTTTTGTAGTTATCACAAAACTGGATCAGGAACGTCTTAATTTAATACTAGGCCTCATTCTGTTATCTGACTTTGTGGGTGTACGATTAATTTCTTACTTTCCTTTCCTTTCCAAACAAGCTACAAATACGTGTAATATTTCTCTCCACTCAGTACCTTCCTATGGTTCTTTTCTCAGTAAGCAGAGCAGAGGAAGTGCATGGATACGCTGATAAGAGAATCTATTTCAGAGCAGAAGTGTCTAGTGTCTGTCAGACTCGTTCCACATCTGAATCTCTTATTCTCTTCTTACAGAGCTTTTAAAAAAGAAAATAATAACAGATTGTTATCTGGTATAAAACCATTCGGGGGAAAGTTGCATACACCTCCACATGCCAGTCCTAAAGCCCTAAAACTATTAGGCATAAACATCCTGTCCAATAAAATAGTGCCTAATGTTTTAACTAGAAGTTGATCGTGCAGTGCATGCTGGTAGATTGCGCCTCATTTAGACAGGCTAGTGTGGACAATTAAAAAAATTCAATTATCAAATTATCCTTATTTCATCCCTTTTCTTCCAGTTTGGGTCACTTAACCAACCCACTCAATAGTACTCACCCCCAGTCACTAGTAACTACAAGGAGGGTGAGAGCTAGCACATGCTAATCATCTCAGACTACTTTAAAGACTGGTGTTAAATGATTTTGTCTTTTGTTTTTAATGAACATTTGTAACCCTATAGAATTTTATAAGTAGTGAAGTTCCTGGACAGATTTGGAACTTAAACAAATATTTCAATATGTGTCAGCAAATTAAGATAATTGAATGATTAGATTTTTACATCCATTCACCTTTCTGTATGAACACTTGTTGAGAAGGCTGAGAAAGTATAAAAGTGTTAAGTGGCTCTCGCTTGTGAGCCCAACCGTGATGATCTTGATGGTTTCATTAATAAATTCTGCAGTGCAGTAGAGAAAATGGAAGTAAAGTATCCGTCAATATCAATACCAATGTTGGTATCAATCATTTTGATATTTTGATTGATACTACTACCACTAGTGGTGGATCTTGATCTGGCGGCTTTTGGATTACTGCTTTATTTATTGTAAACATCTCTGACCTATAAGAGTGTATTCAGTCAAGGTTTTTCTTTCTCTCAGGACCTAAAAGATGAGAAGCAGAAGGCACGTATGGCTGCAGCTCGTGCTGTGCTGGAGAAATGCACCATGATGCTTCTTACTGCTTCAAAGGTCTGTGCAATTATATCCCAAATAACTCCAACATATTTTCCTTTTTTGCAGCATAATTATATTAAATACAGTTTTGTACCATACATACATGGATACGTTGGATGGTATTTAGACCAGCCGTTAGACTGGCTGGATAATGTTTGACCTCAAATAATGCCTGTTCAGTTTTACAACTGAACGAAGTGTGTGTGTGCGTGTGTGGGGTGGGGGCTTAAAGGAAAATCATTTGATTGGTAGAAAAAGGTGTCAGACTGTAGTCAATCCAATTCACTCGTTCTTCAGTCCGAGCTTAACAGCGGTACATTTCAGTGTTCACAGAATGGAGAGTAGTGGCAACCGTATAAACCTCTCGATCCTGATCTACAGCAGCAGTCCCAATGCTTCTTTTCTAGTGCTTAGCTAGAACAAAAAAGAACTTAAAAATAGAGTTCAGTGTGTAGCTTCTGTGACTTCAAAAGGAAGATTCGATTTAGGGAATCTATTTTTTTTTTATTGTTCACCCCTTAAGGCTTAAAAGTAAACAAGACTTGAGAAAATGTTCTACATGAATGATCTCTTTTAAAAAGGCAGGACACACACATTCATGCACAAAAAACCACAACCTTACCAATGGAGTTTGACTGTTTTAGGGATTATTTTAAGTAACCCTGTAGGTAGGTTCTGAAATATTTTATTCAAGCATATTTTATGATCAGATTTATTTTTTAACACATTTTTTTTGCTCAGGATGAGGATGCAGCTTAATACCACATCCATGACTTGTCAAGTGTCGCCTTATGACAGAACTGGACCATAGTTTGACTATAAATTTGCATTCGTTTTAGAAATGTTTGAGAATGAATGATGTGCTAATAATTGGAATGAAATTAATTTTAACTAAAAAGTTAAAATTGACCAGGCTACTTTTCTCTCTTTATTTATTAGATGAAATGAATGCAAATCATTTATTTGATGATTCTATGGAATAACGGTTGCTTACAACATTGGCTTATATTTTCCTCTAGACATGTCTCAGACATCCTGACTGTGAGTCCGCTCGAATAAACAAGAACGCAGTGTTCCAGCGCATGCGTCTGGCTCTGGAACAGGTCATTGAGATTGTAACAGATTCCCGCACCAATGCAGAGCCGAAAGCACTGCCTATCAGCATCTACGGGGGGATAAAAGACTTCAAGGTGCAGGCATATGTAAAGGCTAAAATATACAACATTTACACATAAAAGTGCATATGATGTGGTATTTATTGAGTAGTATTTTATTCCACATATTTTGTTTTTAATATATAATGATTTACACATACAACATGTGTAGTAGATCTCCTGTGAGACTGGCTAACACAATAGAGCCAACGGTGCCACTCGAGTGCCCCCGTAACCAAAATCAATAACATGCTCAACATGGGGATTTGAGCAGAGTGTGAAACCTGTACACTAAGTCTTAATGCTGTACAAGCTTAAGCTTTGTAATGCTGCTATAAATCATATAAACTTTATCAAGCAGAGCTATTGTTTTTTTAATAAACCATAATACATTTTTTTCCATTATATTATCCTAATGATGTAAGATGATTTTAAGGTGTGTTTGTTTGTGTGTGTGTGTTTCAGAATAAGGTAGAGATGCTGAGAGACTCACTGTTTAGTGTACCATGTGAAGCTCTGGCAGCACAGCTGGAGGCTCTGGTGGAGCAGACTGAAGATTTTACTGATTCAGCCTACACCAGCCATGAGCAGCGTGAGACAATACTGCAGCTCTGCCACACAACACGACAGGAAACCCAGCAGCTCATCACTGCTTGGAGTCAGGCAGTATGATATATAATCATAATCAAAACATACAACATTCTTCATACACCATGTCTTTGCACATTTTTACTATATACAGTCCATTACCATTATGTAGTACAGGCACGTGTATCTTTTCTATTGATTTGCTCTTGTCTCTTTTGACATTTGCACACTCCATACGGACCACTAACACTCTGTGGATTTGTAAATAACCTTATTATTAAAAGAATTATACATCGATAGGATTAAAATGTGATGCCTGCTCCAAATGCACATGTATTCACACAGTATCTATAAGTAGTGCGGCACGGGTAGCACTATCGCCTTAGAGCAAGAAGTTTTGGGTTTGATCCCAGAAACAATGGTACAGATACTTTGTGTATGGACTTTATATGTTGTCCTCGTGTCTTTGTGTTTTTTTTCTCCAGGTGTTCAAAAATATGCAAGTAAGGTAAAGTAAAAATATAATATTATCCATGTTGTGTTGGATATTAAATGTGAACTGATGAAACCTGATGAACATCATGTTAAAATCGTAATAAAACAAATATCCATGTGTTTGAACTGATCCAAAAGTGAGAGCTGGTACTCGGAGAATAAGATGTGAGAAGTGTCATGTGGCCTTTTCTGTATTCAGTAGCTCACAAATTTAATATTAACTAATTGATGCACTAATTATGGAGCTGTTATGCTTTTTTTTTCTTTATGCCGTAAACGATTATCAGTGATTGATCAGAGTTTATAAAGCCATAAATACAAAAAAGTCTTGACACAGAACATAAATGAAAATAGTTCCTTATCCACTGTTGCATTGAAGTCGTTCAACACAACATGTTCGATTTTGAATGGTGAACTTAAATCCAGCATCTGAATGGTGAATCTTCCACTTAACTATTGTGTGAAGTTTTGTGTGTTCTGCCCGTGTGTGGTACCGGGGAGGTTCTCGTATAGTTATTATATCACGATATTACGGAACTGAACACAACTTATTTTTTCTACATGAAATGGATGGATTGATTTTATTGGAGGGTCTATATGAGCAGTAGAGAATCAATTACAAATATAAAAACATTGCAAAAAGTGAATTTAGCACAATACGATCCCTTCAGAAACATTCCCGAAATTTTTGATTGTCAGATTTAGAATTCCGCAACTACAATGCAGCATGATGAAATATATAAATAACGGTGTGTTTATTTTCAACCCTGCTTTGAGAAGTTTAAAATTCTGTAGTTTTCTCACCCCCCTGCCAGAGCAGTAGCTGACAGGAACAACACAAGTGTGTGCTCAGGGAGGTGGTAAAGTCAACAGGCTAAAGTCAGGGAGTTAGCAGACAAGATCAGTTTAGTGAATTCTGGCAGGAAACAGTCTGTCTGGTGTTTGTTCTGATGCTCCGGTGTAATCCTGTAAAAATAAGACCGAAACATTCATGCTTTAACAAGTGCTTCAGCTCTTAAAGACATCTTAAAATTCCATGTTTTGATTGCTGCAGAGGAGGCCATTTCACTCAAAGATCGTAGTCTGAAGGGATAGTTCTGATGTTTTTCAAATGACTGTGTACTTCACTTTTCAGCTGCTCCCCGTTCAGGGAGTTCCCACAGTGGATCGTGGTTTGCATCTTTGACTTGGCATCTCTTACACTGCAACCCTCCCTGTTCATCATACATTGTATTCAGGCTTACAATGTAATGGTTTGGCTTCTACAGAACAATTCAGTATTTCCAATTGTCCTGACACGGTGACACAGCTTTGGACTGTGTAAGGAAACCGGTGCACCCGGAGAAGTCCCCTCCCCCGCTTTCACGAAGGTGGGGGGGGTGTGTGTCCAAATATCTGCACAGAAAGTACCTGGAACAACACACATGGGCATCAAACCCAGGACTTGCTTACCGCCTTTAAGAGTCGCAGTAGTGGATTGAGATCTCTAGTGTTGATGTAGTATAGTCTTTCCTGAGACAATATTCTTTATTTATCCAGGGTTTGGACTAGCGCTACAATGCATTGCTTTATGCATCGTGTTGGATAAATGCTTATAGGAAGAATATGAGTCTTTGATTAACCTGGCTTCCTACCAGACATGGTAACGTTAACACAGGGCATTTTTGCCATGAGGCGACAGTGCTACTTCCATAGTCATCGTGCCACACTTTAGACACTTAACACTTTTTAAAACTGTTTTTTGTTGTTGTAGCCACTGGCCACTTCTTTCTCATCACTACTCATCTCAAACTTTTTTGAGCGCCAAAAAAGTCATCTCTTGAATACAATTGATTACTTCTCTTATGAGACAGACATATGTCTGAGCAAGTCGGAGCTAATTTGTTCTATTATCATTTAATGGATCTTTCATCAAATGTAATAACTCCTACATCTCATTTCTATTTAAATTGATGTTATACGAGTTTAGAGACGCTGCTGAATTGTAATGCTGAACATTACTGAAGGTAACTGAATTTGACTGAAATGACTGACAGTTGTTTTGTGTGTCTTAACACTTCTCCTCTTGTTCTAAGCAGCAGGCATTAAACGGCAAAGAAGTGACTGAGGATTTGGAGCTTGCCATTTTGAGGACATGTCAGAGTCTTGTCGAGCTCAGACGTGAGGTGAGACATCTGCTACTGACACGGAGGAATTCAGTAAGCCTAGTGTGAGAACTGTGCAAGTGAACACATCATGTGTCTATATACGTTGTGTCAGGGTCCTTGAATCAATACGCACGGTCACTTCAACTTCAACTCATGTCATATAAATGCACTGGATGGTCAAAAGCCCCACACATCGCTCAAATGTGGATGGAATCTATTTGCTTTAAATAACATGTATGCTTTTAATTTGTGGGTACAAGTCATGAATTGATCTCTTACTGTTTAAACACATCTGTATCCCCTGTATACAATAAGAGATCAACGAAGCCTGTGAGTTGGTGTGGAGGAACAGTGTTAAAATCAGTGCCCATCATCGAACAGTATTAGCACAGCGTAATATTGGAGTAGTAATTAGAAAGTTGCTGGTTCGATCCCAATCTCTGCCAGGTTTCCACTGTTGGACACTTGGATCGTCAGTTGACTAGACAGTTTACAGTCAAGGTACTGTTTTGGATTAAAGTGTTACCTAAATTCTGAAAATGTTTATCTGTGCCTGACTTCTCAAATCCTTTTTGACTAAATGGTCACAGACACACTAAAAGCTAGTATAAAGAATGTTCATGGGTAGTATGTTGCATTGAAATAAGAGTGTCACAGTGGCTTAGTATCCGCACTGTTGCCTCACAGCAAGAGGTTCTATTCCCGGATAGGTCTAGGGCTTTCGAAGTTTACATGTTTTCTTCGTGTCTGTGTGGGTTTGTTCCGTACTCAGATTTTCTCTCAGAGTTCAAAAAACATGCATGTAAGGCAAACTGAAGCGACCAAATTGTTCATGAGTGTGTGTGAGGTGAACTTGATAATTAAATAAACAAAGTCATAAGCATCGACAGCATTTTTAATTGTTTTAATGTCCATTTATTTATGTAATAAGGCAAGTATTCAATATGTTTGTCAGTTATTTTCGTGCAATAAACAGCAAAAATAAAGTGCACACAAGCATATTTAATATCACTTGAGATTTAATTATTTAACATGTTTATTATATTTTGTGATGTAATTGTCTTATTTCGGATTCTTTGTTTTTAAAATGTTAATCAGCTTCATAAGGTAGCTGTGGGACGGGCTGGTGAGCTGCTGAAGGTGCACTCTGACCATGCTGTCCTGCAGGCTCTGAAGGTCGGAGGGGGAGAGGGCAATGTCGAGGCAGTGGCTAATTACGCTCGGACACTCACCGAACACAGAGAGCAGCTGGTGGAGGTAAGCAGAACAAAGTGCAAGTACGGAACAACACTATGTCTGACCTTAATGAGGCGGCATCGGCTTTGTGGTTAGCACCAACGCCTCACAGCAAGAAGTCCCGGGCTCTATCCCCAGATAGACTTTGTGTTGGAGTATGCATCTGCGTGGGTTTACTCTGGGTGCTCCGGTTTCTTCTTATAATCCAAATACATGCAGGTAAGGCAAATTGACGATAGAAATATACATGTGTTGGATGTGATTCGTGTGATCGCCATCTGCTGTCAGGAATGTTACTTAAAAGTGTAAAACATGATGTTAAATAAATGCTAAATAAATAAATAGTTCGACCTTGATGCTAATCCACTCATTAAATCTGTGTGCTTATAGACGTGTCGACTGCTCTGCCATGTCTCGGGAACAGAGCCTCTGGAGATTACCTGCATCCATGCAGAGGAGACCTTCCATGTGATTGGTCCACAGGTAACAAGATCTAGAGTGAGGATGGGACATTTGGGATGTTTGACTTCCAGAAACAAGATGTTTCACAGAAGTCTAGAGAAATTTAATATTGTAATGATTGTTGCTTTTATCTTATTCCATATTGAATGATTTGATGCATTTTCCTGAAACACAAAATTGGAAACAGCCTTTACTCCCGGCGTACATTAGTGAGTCTTGTCTGACCATGACCCTTGATCTAAAACTGTGGGGTGTTCGCAGTCACCCAACAAGAGCTGCAGTTTTTTTAGATGCGCCGAACCAGTTAATTAATCATCACAACTTTAGTTTATTTTTCTTGCTTCTAACATCATCATTTATGGTAAAATGTTGTTGCTTTGTTGGTGTGTAATATAAATACTATGTGTGCATCTGGCACAATAGAAGATACTAGGTAACTGGGTAAAAACTGTTCTTGTGTCTGACAGTCTTAGTGGACAGGGCTCTGTAGCCTCTGTAGATAATGAGGGAGTACTTGGTTTAGTCGGGATCGATTTTTGACATATTAGTCATGCTGTAAAACGTCTCTTTGGACAAGTATAGCTGCTAATGTACTTTTTAAATAGACATAGTTTCCTCGTATTATCACATGATTGCTAAATGTAGTGCATCCTTTATTCATGCCATGACTCGGACCTTTTGTGTAGCTGCGTTAGTCATGACACTTTGAAGTATGACACTGAGATAACTATATAAAGATTAGAATGAGTAAAGCAATTTTCAGCTTCACAAGACTCCAATCTGCACTCATCATGTGCCCAGCATTAGCATGAAGTTTAGAAAAATGTTCGAACTAATCACTCTTACACATACCCTGGTATGTTCTAATAATTATGCGTTCAGAAGTATGATGAAGTACGATGTGATGATGATTCAGAGGGACAGTGATAGCAAAGAAGTAAAGACACTGGACTAGTAATCTGAAGGTCGCCATTTAAATTCAAATTCAATTTTATTTGTCATTACACATATACAGATGTACAGTACAATGAAATGTTTCTCTTCGCATA
>JAOUQU010127445.1:0-15332 GCA_028566735.1 Ammoglanis amapaensis | reverse complement strand
GTGTGTGTGTGTGTGTGTGTGTGTGTGTGTGTGTGTGTGTGTGTGTGTGTGTGTGTGTGTGTGTGTGCGCGCGTGCGCGCATGCATGCATGCATGCATTAAAATGATGTAGACCGCAAGTAGTACTGATGTAGACCACAAGATGGAGCACTAAAGTCATGATAACAATACAGTGCACACACTTGTATATAAAGTCGTCTCTCTCTGGTGATGTCGGTGCCTCCATGTTTATGATGTTTTGTTTATGATCAACATTTAAAACCATTTGTCGTTTAACCACAAGGATGTTTATTACTTTAAAATGTAGCTTAAAGACAAATACACTGAACCCTCAGGAACACAACGCCCCCTGGTGTTGTGGAGCTGAATTATTTTACTGTGCATAACGACCTCGTGCTGAACTATAAGAAGAAAACGACGTCACTGAGTTATAATAAATATCATTATTGTTAATGGTTATTATCACATTTATAATTGCTGTTATTAATATTAACCTTGTAGTTTTGATGATGATGATGATTATTATTATTATTATATAACTGACTGTGTACATACAGCTCGATCTGAGAGATACCATCACCTGGAAACTGAGGAAGAAGAGGATACGAATGATGAAGATTTTAATGTTGAGCTGCGTCAGTTTTCATCTTCATCACATCGGTTTTCAAAAGTGAGTTTTATTTTCTAATAAATTTTATAAAAGTAACGAAACAAAAATGAAAACTGGATCTGAATGTAAGTGAATCACGAGTAACTAAGTGTGTTCGGTGTTTATATATTATTATTATTATTATTATTATTATTATTATTATTATTATTTTTATTCTCTGCAGTAAATCCAGATTGTTCAACTTTGTTTGGAGTTTTGTGGAGTTTTGTTTGGTCAGAAGTTCAGCAGGATTTGTGACATCATTATTATTTAAATGGTGTTTGTGTGTTTGTGTTGTAGGTTTACAGCAGTCTGGATTTGTCTCGTGGCCTCACAGAGGAAAAGGGAGACGAACCCGAGAAGAAACGAGAGAGTCCCATAACTGTGGATTCACTCAGCTGGACCTCTGATTTCACTGATCTGTACGTCCAACCCAACAATCATCAGTCCATTCATATTATAATAATAATAATAATAAATCATAAATAGTGATTCTCAGTCATCTCACGTCTGCCACCAGTTACACTTCAAACATTCAAAACTTTTATTTATAATAAACATTCCGCCTCCACATCTGTTAGTCAAATCCTGTCAAACTTTTTGTGTTGTATGAGAAACTCGATATAAAACCAATTATTATTTATTATTCATAAATGATCTTTTCAGTAAAGTTATTACATTGTTTATGGTCTGAACCTAAAGCAACGAGGATACAGAACAAATGAAAAGAATTAGAATCGATGGCCAAAAAAAACCTTTTAGTATTATTTTAATGATTTAATAACTATATATTAAAGTGAAAATCCTGTGTGTGTGTCCAGACCTTCTCAATCTTCAGACACTGAGAGTAGTAGCATGCCGAGATGTTCAGGTCTCCTGCCCAAGTTTGCCATCTCAGCAGAGATGGAGAACTGTGAGAACTCACTGGTGATGGAAGACGAGAATAAAGTGGTGTTTTGTATTGAGGAGCTTCCACAAGATGAACCTGAAATCATCAAAACCTGCAGCTCCATCAGTATCTCCACCATCTCAGATATCTCCACCATCTCAGGTATCTCCACCATCTCAGGTATCTCCACCATCTCAGATATCTCCACCATCTCAGATATCTCCACCATCTCAGATATCTCCACCATCTTAGATATCTCCAGGAACATCATGAATCTGTTAAAGCTTTCTGTGAGGACTCATCAGTACTCATTAGTACTCATCTCTTTTCTACTTGGATTAAACAGGCAGTTTCTCTGAACATCTGGACCAATCAAAAGTGGAGGAACCTGAAGATCCAGAATTGAAACTGTGTGTGGATTCCAGCATCCAGCTGAACTCCACTAGATCTAAAAGCTTCATGTCTAAATCAGCTTCTGTTGGTTCATTATCACTGCTGATCCCAGGAGGTCTGAAAACACGTCTCATTCTACTTACTGAACATCTGCACATAGTTGTGTATAAGAAATAAACATGTGATCGTACATACGTGTGAATGTGCACCGTACACACCTCTGAGTGTATCATCTGCTCTATTAAAAGTCGAATGTAATCATAGCCAGTCACATGTCATGGAAACGTTTTTATTGTCTCCAGATGTTTTTGGAATGTCACCGCTGGCGAGTCCGATGTCGCCGTACTCGTTATCGTCAGACCATTCGTCGAGAGACTCCTCCCCCAGCCGAGACTCCTCCCTCACTACGGCGGCGAGACAGCCCATCATCATTCACAGTTCAGGGAAGAAGTTTGGTTTCACACTGCGAGCGATTCGTGTTTATGCTTGTGACAGTGACGTTTACACTGTTTATCACATGGTCTGGGTACGTTCACAAAATATTATAAATTCCTCTTTGCTGATGTGTGTTACTGTGTTTTTGTGGTCTTCTGTTGACTGCTTATATTTTTGAAAACCAATGTTCGTTAAATGAAGCTCATCATAAATGTCTTCGTTTCGTGTGGTTTGTAGTTCTTAACAACCTTTTGTGTAACGTTTTTGTCAGAACGTGGAGGACGGTGGACCCGCTCATAAGGCCGGACTGAGGGCCGGAGACCTGATCACACATGTGAACGGAGAAACGGTTCATGGACTTTTACACACCGAGGTTGTGGAGTTACTGCTGAAGGTGAGAGAAGCTTTTCTGTATAACTACTGTACATACTGTCGCTGACTTTAACACGACTTCTGACATCACACGCTTCAGCGTTACCGTGACAACATCGTTTTCCTTTTATTGGTCAGCAGTCTCAACATCTACAGAGAGAGACGACTTTAACTACAGCTGTGTTGTTTTGAGGGCTAAGTTTTAGTTGTAGGGCTGAGGATTTAATTGTAGTGCTCCCCTTGTGGTCCATGTCGGTATCTCTTACGGTCCACGATGACGTGTAGTCGGATGGAGGGGGGTCATTGAGTAATGTACTCCGAGTAAACATTACTGAGTTACTTGTTTAACAGGCAGGGGGCGCTGTGTGTTTATAACGCAGTGCTTTATGTTAATAACGGTGGTTCAGTTCTTCTGAATGTGAGATTTTATGATCTCACTGATGTTGCTGATCAAACTGGAACTGATGATTCTGTTTAAATCTTATTACAGACACTCACTAAATGTTCCTCTTTTTTTTACAGAGTGGAAATAAAGTGGCCATTTCCACCACCGCGTTTGAGAACACGTCCATCAAAACAGGTCCAGCCAGGAGGAACAGTTACCGGAGCAAAATGGTCCGAAGAACCAAGAAACCAAAGAAAGAGAAAACACAAGAACGGTAAAAATCAAAACGATGTGCAGATGTTATATAGTACATTTAATATAGTCCATCTAGTATATATACAGCATTATATAGCCCTATCTATATATACATAAATAAATACCAAAGCACTCTCTCACTCATTACTCTCTCGCTCTCTCAATCACTTATCACTGATGTTCTCACTTCCTGAGGACCTACAGAATGGTTTCTTTATTCCCTATTATGTCCTTGGAAAAACGTGTTTTAGTTTTGCACTTGATTGTTGGAGACTGGATTGTGACCTCAGTAGTAATAATAGTAGTATTATATAATCATAATAAAAGTCACACAGTAATAAAAGTATTTCTTGTTTCTAGGAGACGGTCCGTATTGAAGCGTTTTGCCATGCAGCCGTCACCCTTACTCCACACGAGTCGGAGTTTCACCTCCCTGAATCGTTCACTATCATCAGGAGAAAGTTTTCCGGGGTCTCCAACCCACAGTCTGTCTCCTCATTCACCAACAAACTCCTTCAGACCAGCACCAGACTTTAACCAGTCAGGTCAGTCAAACGTTCTGCGGTCAGGATTTCGGTGTACAGTTTGCATGTTCTCCTTATGTTTGCGTGGGTTGACTCCAGTTTTGGATGTGACTCGAGTACTGAACTGTCATGAGTGTTACATAGAAGTGTAAAAACATGACAGTAAAAAAAAATTAAATTCATTACTAAACAAAACAATAATGGGGTTGGAAATCTGTGCAAATATAGAATCAATAAAAATAATTTTACATGTTGATAAAGGTTTGCTCGTTGTAATATGTATGTACAGTATAGTTTTACATGTATATATTCTTACAGATAACCTGAATATATGATTTAGTATAAAACTGAATAATAAAATGTTAAAGCATTATAAAATGTTTATCTTTCTGACTCCGTTTGTAGGTGGTACCTCCTCTCAGAGTAGTTCACCCAGCTCCAGCGCTCCGAATTCCCCGGCGGGCTCCGGTCACATCCGACCCAACACCCTGCACGGATTAGGACCCAAGTTACCCGGGCAACGCCTTCGTCAGAGTCGGCGTCAGTCAGCCGGGAGTATCCCACTCTCTCCTCTAGCTCGAACCCCGTCCCCGACTCCTCAGCCCACTTCCCCTCCACGATCTCCTTCTCCTTTACTCACACATTCGGTCGGAAGTGTCAAAACCCTCACAGCCAAGATGCATTCACCCCCTACCATCGTCAGGCAAATGGTGCGCCCTAAAAGTGCCGAACCGCCTCGTTCGCCTCTCCTGAAGAGGGTTCAGTCCGAGGAGAAGCTTTCTCCATCTTACTCCGGGGAGAAGAAGCTCCTCTGCTCACGGAAACTCAGCCTGGAGGTCACACAGGAAGAAGTCCAGGCCGAGGTGGCATCTGAAGGAGAACATGCAATGCAAAGTGTGGAAGAGAGTTCTGAACCGCTCACTGTGACCCGGGTTCGACCCGCCGAGCAGGGATGCCTGAAACGAACCGTGAGTCGTAAGGTTAGTAGACAGGAATCTCTGGAGGACTTCGATAAAGAGAAACTGAAGGTGAAAGTGGTGACAAAAAGACCCAATCGTCACGACGGACACGAATCTCTGCAGAAGTCGGACGCTTCTCTAGAAAACCAATTCACCTCTTGTGCTGATGAAAAGGCGTTTCATGGACGAGCCACCGGAGGCGCTACAAACATTTCTGAGTCCGAGGGTAAACCTGCTAATGCTACAGTTAAAGATGTTCTTTACAAAAAACTAAACAGCCGAGCACTGGAGAGTATCGGAGACTCTCACGGTGTCGCCGCCGGCGACAGCAACTCCATTTTAAACGAAGGTGTTCGATCTGCACCGTCAGACAGACAGATGTCCAGGCAGATGAAAGACGGCAGTAAATCAGACAGACTGGAATTAAAATTTGCTAACATGGAGTTGGCTCGTAAGAGGCAGTCTTTTGAGGAACGTGATGAGTGCATGTGCAGAATCACTCCTGGAGTTCTCGACAGTCTTCATTTCAATACCTCTCGATCCAAAAGTCTCCAGCTGGACTCCGTTCTGACGTTAGAACATGCTAAAGGGATAATGAGCTGTCATCACATCAACCCCGGAACCAACGCCGACTCCATCAGCACGAAGATATTTCCCGGACGAGGAGAAAGTGCGGTCGAGAAGCTTCAAATCATCTCGTCCACCGAAGTTCCCATCAGAAAGACCTCATCCGAGTACAAACTCGAGGGACGGCTCATGTCCTCTCTAAAACCCTTAAAGGGCACGCTTGATATAGGTCTTCTCTCCGGGCCCAGGGTCTCCAAAACGGACCCGTGTCTTGTAAAGATGACGAGCAGCCAATGTCATGGCGTCAGGTTAGAGATTGAGAGCACAAATGGAACCGAGCAGGAATTCACTAAGAAACTGGCACCGCCTGGAGCCAAAATGGAGACCTGTGGGACTGGAAAACCGGAGTCCAACTGCATCGGCGATTCCAGTAATCAAGAAACACTCGAAAAGAATAAACCATCCAAACCAGAACCGTTAGACTCAAAATCAGAGGTCAAGTTAAAGAGCTCTCAAGAGATACGTCCAACAAGACATGGTATTCATTTTGCCTGTGGGACAACCCCCTCAATAAGGGAGGTCAGCAATGAAGACCAAGAAGATGAGACAGAAAACACTGAACATCTACAGCAAATAAGCGTAACCGGGTTCGGTATCCAAGTTGTCTCTGAACTCATCGACAAGCAGGACACTGAACATCACAGCGCTGAGAAAGCTGAAGCAAAGTCTGAGAATTTCAACTCAACAAGAACAAACGATGACCTGAAAACTACAGACATGGAAATCGTTGGAAAAGCTCCGGTTCCACAGGAGGTTCATTCATCCACTGGGGTCAAAGATTCTACAGTTAGGACACACAGCAAAGTTCCACATCCAAAATCAGAAAAATCTTTTGGTGCATCTAATGAAGCTTTGCATTTGAAAGCTGTTCTAATGAGTGGAAGCAAGATTCTCGAGAACACGACTGAAACCTCCGAGAAAAGAATAACAACCCAGCATGAAGAAACGACCACAATTTCAGAACATTTTCCTGCACAGAGCTTGAAGGTTAAAGAATTCAAATCTGTTCCTGAGAGTTCAGTTTTCTGTAAAAGTTCTGCTTCAGCAGCCTCACCACCATCAAACGCTCAGAACCAACGGTCTGTTGGTTCTTCTCCTCCATCTAAACAAAAAAACACTTCTCAGCCCGCTGCTGCTCCCGCTGTGGTTCTTCTTTCTCCACATTGTGGAGTCACAACTTACAACACACAAGTTAAACCCACCCAGCATGCATCACCCAAAACAATAACCAGTGTCGTCTCCAGCGACGACAAACCAAAGTGTTCAGATGAATCGATAAAGGTGCAACACGTTTGTTCAGATGAGAAACAAAATCAAGCTCATAAAGACATTGGGTGCAAACGAAAAATCAAAAACGAAACGTCCAGCAAAGAGTCCAGTTCATCCGGGAGTCTGGACTCTCCTCAAGGTAAAAGAACAAATCCAAAACGGAGTTTAGCAGAAGATGTAGAATTTACTACAACAAGTCACAATACTGGTCCTGGTGATGCTGAGAACGTCATCGTTCAAGAGCTTCAGAATCCTAATCAGACTCTCCTCAGGTCCATGTCTAAGAATTCTGGTTCCATTAGTTTGCAGAAACGGGGAATGCCAAAGAAGAACTCTGGGCGAGATCAAACCTCAAACCCATATGAAGAAAAGATGAGTAAGCCAACATTAGATCTCAGTCCTGTCCAAGCAACCAAGAAACCTCCAGTGTCAGAAAAAAAATGCTCAGTGAGTTCCAAAAAGAAAATCAAATCAGAATCTTCAGCATCTCCTCAGTCAAGTGAAAATACAAACGAAACACAACAGATTCTAACTCAAAACAAGCCTGATCTCAAACTAAAGGAGCAAAGAGAGCCGGTTCCACTCGTCCTGAAAGCTCCTCCTCAGCAAGAGAACGTTCATCATCGTGACCACCACGGTGAAAATGTTTTAACAACCGCCGTTCAAATGTCAAGTGGATTCCCAACAGGAAACGGCACAGAAGAATCCACCAGAACTACTAAAGACCTTCAAGTCGAGCAACCAAAAGCATCAGACTCATCACACAAAGCCAATCGTACAGACCAGAGATCTTCATCCCTCGCTACAGATGCTCAAGTTCATGAAAAAGATTCCACACGACTTAAACAGTCCAAAGATGGAACAAGAGTTTCAAATCATCAAAAGTGACACTGGAGGCTCGGAGTTTCTGTTTATTCTCATACATTGTATTCGAATGCTTTAATTTTAGAGGACCGATGAAGCTGTTACATCACAGTTCGAGTGTCTGTATGGATGTTGTTGCTAATGGTGCGCTGGTTGTGTATCTGACAGGTTGTAGATTTGAATGTTGACCAGTTTTGCTGCTGAAGGTCTTTTTTTTACTAATAAATGTGTGCAATAGGTTAGAGATTTACATAATGCCCATGAGAGGTAATCGTGCCAATTTAGGTTCATTACAAGAACCTTTATTATTTTAAAATGAAAGGTTTGTATTAAAAATAAAAAGCACTCGCGTGTGAGATCATGTCCACGCCATCGTGTAGCTTCTAAATATCTGTAACGATGGTGTTCAGATCTCAGAACACAACTCATGTAGAAAAATCCAATTATTCGTTTCCTTTCTATGAGACGTTGCTGTTCTCGGTCGTCACAGACGGATTTCATTTCAGCCTTAAACGCTTCTCATCTAGAACTATTTTAGAATAGATTCACGGTTCTGGATTCATTTCTGGAAGAGGTTTTAGGTTATTTTGGGCGGTCCAGCTTGCTGTTCTTAGCAGGTTGTGTCAAAATACAAAAATGCTCCGTTCATCTTTTCATTTGCATAAATAAATCTTACTTTTTATGCAATCTACTGTACATAAAAGATGTTAATAGGATCCGAATATGAATATAAGCGTTGTATGTTTTTTATGTATATATTTTGCTATATCATCTCTTTGTACACTAGATGTTTGTTCCTCAGAGACCTTTTCGTCTGTGCAGTTTAATGCCGCCATTAAAAATAAGCTAACGAACATTAGAACGACGGATCAGAAATGATTCTAGATTATACTTGAACTTACACTAGAACTCTAGAAGCAGTAAATCCACTTCTCCAGAATCTGAATGTGCATTTTAATCTCATGTAGACGTCCTCCGATGATCTTTTAATGAAAATGCTCGTCTGGGTACAAAGTGGAAGGAAAATAAGACTCACAACTCATCTGGTTTCATTCATTTCATTTATTTATAACACAGAAATAAAAACGTAACTGCTGCACTATTGACCATTTTTAACCACAAATGAACCTGATGTTTACTTTAGTTCCACATCTGTACACATCTGAGAGGGTTTTTAATTACTGTATTGTTAAATGAATTTCATACATGTGAGAATGATAATAATTATAATAATAATAATAATTAAACAGGTTTTTATGATGCAGCACTTTTCATGAGGTACAATCGAGTTTTCACCAGATCGATCACGTTACTCAAAATTTGTATTTTCATTAGAAAATCACATCCAGTGCTGCAGGATTAGTGGCTTTATGAGCTCGAAATGTGTGCATAACAAATTAAAACTATTTTTAGAAACTTCAGCTGTATTAAAGTTTCATGTTCTGAATTTCTGTAGCCGAACAGAAATCTGTTGTTGTTGTTCTGGACCGGTTTTGTTTCTTTATTCTTGTATTATGTTCAAATTATTATCAGTTAGTCACACAGTCAAGTGATCGAATCAGAACTAATAAGATCAGTTAGAGTTTTGCACTTGGTTCTCATAGCATCTTATTTACCCTGGCTTATTATAGCTTGGCTAGAAAAGCTGATCTCTTGGATAACAATGAATGTTGTCTCATGGGTAAATATTTGTATACATTTAAATATGTTTTAGTGAGACTGTAACTGTCCCTCGTGTGATTTATGTATTTATAGTTTGTGGGGGATGAATTGCACCTTATTAAATCGTGTAACGTTCACTACTGACCGCGTCTGGACTGAGAGGTTATAATGCAGATACATGTGAATGTGGCACATTTTGTCATAACCAGCATTTAAACGGTCAGACGTTTCATGCTTTTTATTCTGATGGTCTTTGTAAAATAAATCAATCAATAATGAGCACATTGTTTTTGTTTACAGCTTGTTGATGGATGTATCTTTAAATGTTGTGTTATTAAGTTGTTTAATCTGTGTGCTACGTCAGTGAAGCATGTCTGCTTAACATGTTGTGTTAGTCTTCAGTAGTCAGTCGGTCCATCGTTTGAATTTTTCCCACTAAAAATGTTCCTGGACGTTTATTTTCCTCTCGATGAGTTTGTGAAACTAGTGTTTGTAAAACTCGCTCCGTTCCCCCATGTTTGTCTTTTTTTTGACTCTGTGCAATAAGAATTGTGGGTATTGTTTTGTATTTCATCCGAGGACTCTGTGGATGTTATAAATGTTGTATTCTTTAAAGATATTTATACTTCTAAGGTTGTATAATAATGAAAATACTGAAAATAAACAGGCATGACGTTATCTTCCTGTCTCCTTCTGGACTTTTATTATACATAATTAACATTCCACCGCTAACTAATACTTCTTTCACTTTATCTAGTTAAACTAATCTTCATGCTTAATGAAATGGTTTTATAAATCGTATTGCATTGTGGGTAAAGTAAATCGTTAGATGGTTCTGTAGTACGACGTTCGGATGTTATCAGGTTGTATGGAAATGTAAATATGTATTCAGATGTAAATATGTTTTATGTGATGAGTTTATTATCGTTTTTTTTTTTTTTACAAATGCATTTAAATGACATACAAAGAACTTAAGGGAACAAACGGGTAACGTCACAAACGCAGATGAGTACACACACACTAGAGGGCAGTAGTGAACACACGTTTCGCGCAGTGGGCAGCACTATTGTAGCAACAGCACCTCGGGGGTGGGGGGCGGGGGTGAGTGCAAGTTTAAGCTCTCAGCATTGGTGTGGTAGTTTATTAGAAGCGTACGCTACAATAGTTCCTGTTATAATGTTACAGTACAGTGTAGTTTCTATTTCTTGCCTTTACAAAATAAATCACTGCTATTGATACTGAGACTATTCCTGCGATGGCGAGAATAATTCCCACAGATCTCCCAGAGAACCCACATTGTAAATCCACATCTAGCAGCTGCTGATTTGTGTTTGCACAAAGTGTCTCCTGTAAATGTTTCGTTTTGTTAATATTTTCTTTAATCCAAATAATAAATTTATAATTGGTGCAACTACAAAGCAGCGGATTGAAACTCAGATCGATGGAACTTTCATTTCCAAGTTTTTCGATGCTTCCAGCATCAACAAGTGCAATTTTATTATCTGCAAAATTGAACTGAATCCGTTTTAGTGAGTAAAATCCTGAGAGGTCAAGTGTCGTCAGCTGATTTTTACTCAAATCGACATGTAGAAGTTTAGTCAGGGTTTTAAACACATCACCCAAACCTGTTAAACCACAAACAGACAGATCGAGGATCTCCAAAAGGGGAACAGGATTAAAAATCTTCTGATTTACCAGAACATGATTTTGTACCGCGTTTCCTTTTAGATCGAGCACTCGCAGGTTCTTCAGGCCTCTCAGAATATGAACGTTCACATTAATGTCCGTTTCTGACCACGACAGGTTGAGTGTTTGTAGATTTTGGAGGTTGTTAAATGGATTGTTGGTGCTCAGATTGAATCGTAAATGGCTGCAGTCTAAATGTTGGAGGTGTGGAGTGTTATTGAAGGGTAACTCTGACCACATCATGTCACTATTAAAGCTGAGATTTAGATGCTGTAACTTCTTAAGACCGGACAGTTGTTGGGAACAACATGTCGATCCCGTCAGTAATTCACTGTGACTCAGTCGTAAGGTTTCGAGGTGACCGAGAGATTGGAGGCAGTTCGTTCTGAACAGAAGAAACTTCGAGTTCCTGCTGATGGACAGAAGTTTCAACATGGGGAAGTTTCCTGCACTGATGTCACAAACGTCTTCAAACGAATTCTCATCCAGAAGCAGGTGTGTGAGGTTCGACAGGCCGCTCAGGTTCCATGGAAGACTCGAGATGTGAGTTCTAGTCAAGTCTAACTTCTGGACTCCGGTCAGACACTGAAAACTCTCGTCTGTGAGGTCGGAGAAAATCTGCATCTGAAAATTGACCTCATTCACCCGGATCTTACAGAAGGACTGAAGTGCCGCTGAGGTTATAAAACTGCTTGGATTGTCTGTATAAGAGCCCAGATAAAGTCTGTTGGTTCTAATCCCCTCTAAACCCTTCAGTAAAACCGACACGTCCATTTTGTTGAAGCAGCCGCTGAAATCTAAACTGACCACATGGAGGGAATGAAAAGCACTCGGTTCAACATAAAGCAGGTCGTTCGATTTCAAGTTCATCTCCAACGTCGTCGAGCGGCCGAGTTTCTTCACGTCGGCCGCCGTTAGATTTGTAATAGAATTCATGTCCAGACGAATCATCTTCATCTCCTCCAGATGGAAATGATCAAGACCCTCCAAAGAACGAATGAAACTTCCTCCAACATCTAAAGTCTCTAAGTAACAGAGATTATCAGTCGGTACTTCAGTTAAACTCCTGAGGAATGTTTGAGCTAAACTGAGGTGTTTTAGTGCTACTGGTCCAGTAAAACCACTGCTGGAAATAAACTCCAGTGGATTCGCTACTAAAATTAACTCTTCCAGGTCTGGTTGATGCTGAAACGAGTCTTCATAAATAAAATGAATGTTGCACCTGTGCAAAAACATTCCAGAAAGAAACATCACATTTTATTTATATTAAACAATTATTAATATCAACAATTCAAGATCAAATTGATTTTAGTTGTTAATTCAGAAATGTGAAGAAAACATTTTTCTCACCTTGTTAAGTCTAATGTGAGCAGATTTGTTAGTCGTTGGAAGGTGAAGTTGTGTAACGCCGGTAAATCATTAAAACTAAAATCTAAACTTTTAATGTTGTCGGGGATGTAAGCTGGTATAAAGTTTAATAATAAATCACTGCAGTCATAACCATCAGCGGTCTAAAGGAATAAAACATCAAGTTTATGAAATAATAAACAATATTAAACTTATTATCTTCATGTTTAACAATAACTGTAGTGGTTTGTGTCTTTGCTCTGATTATTATTCTTAAGATAATAACAGTAATAATGAGGTACATTTACCTTTGTGCATCGTTTTGTAGTTGAAGAAATCGATTTAGAACAGAAAAACGTGACGAGAAGAAAAAACAAACTGCTAAATATCCAGTGAAGTTCCATTGTGTCACAACAACAACAACAACAACAACAACAACAACAACCGAGAAATACAAATCGTTTATAAATGTCAGGTTACAGAACTTCTGAATGTGTTTATGCATATATTAAAATGGCCTTCCCTATAATAACAATACTTCTTTTGAAAAAAGGAACTTCTGTTTAATTGTTGGTAAAATATAATTTACATCAACGATTGTTAACGCTCAACATAAATATGTAATAAATTATGTGTTGCTATAGCAACCTCAGATTTATTAGCTGATAGAATTGATGTCTGAAGGGTCGAGCTGATCATGTTCTGCATTAAACAAGAAGATTTAATGATAAAACTAAAACATATAAACAAATAAAAATCATAACATTCTTATGTTCAATCAAACCAGAAAACAGAAACGTCACAGTTTGTTAGCTGGTATTTGTCTTGTTACTCCTCTGTGATTTTAACTTTATTTTAAGGTGAAAGAAATAAAATAAATAATAAAAATAAAATAAGAAGCACAGAATGAAAATATGAATGTAAATGTTGTAGCCAGTAGCGGCCAGCAGGGGGCAGAATCACATAGTGTTTTTATATAACCATCATGCAGCACATTTAAAAAGATTCAGTTCTGTCAAGCTTTACAAATATTTAAGAACTAATCTTATGATCTCATTTGAACGATGGTGAATAAGTTGTAAATGGATTTGAGGATCTTTGGGGACTTCAGGCACCTTTACACATTTAGGACTGAGTGTATAAATGTGATTTTAATGTGATTGTGCTCCAGATGTTCTCATGCAGGGGTTCAGCTTCGCCTCTATTGAAAGCGTTCTGGTGCAGAACTGCAGTAAAAAAAGTTTGTGGTTTTTCAACAGTAGACTTATAACTAATTATAACTAGTCTTATAACTAGTGGTTATGATCAGACTAGTAAGCAGAGCGTCGTTGCTTTAAACGAAACCACCGGAGACTGTAAATCACTTTAGATAAAGACGTCTGTTAAATGTCCAAAACATCAAATGTAAATATAAAAGAAAATAAGAATAAAGCACAAAAGGACACGGTGCACTTTATTATACAGACTCACACAGGCCAGATCAAACAATTATAAGAAAGTGTTTATTTAAAGCTTAGAGGGTGTTCAGTGGCCCATCAGTGGCCCGTCAGTGACCCGTCAGTGGCCCGTCAGTGGCCCGTCAGTGACCCGTCAGTGGCCCGTCAGTGACTCTCTAAACGTGTTCATCAGAACATCTGGAAATCTGAAAATTCTCATTCCAACTTTCATCAACATTCGATCATTTACAATCTTTTTTCATGATAACTCATTTATTATTTTATGCCTTTAGATACTAAATATAATCACATAAATCCATGTATGTATACATTTATATATACACAATTATATATATAGTTCAAGCTCCTTAAAAACTACAGGGGTGTTTGGTATGTTCTCTACTATAATAGAAAACTGAACTGTTTGTATGTTGTTTATATGTTGTTTATATGTTGTTTGTATGTTGTTTGCATGTTGTTTGTATGTTGTTTGTATGTGTTTGTATGTTGTTTGTATGTTTTTTGTATGTTATTTGTATGTTGTTTATATGTTATTTGTATGTTGTTTGCATGTTGTTTGCATGTTGTTTGTATGTTGTTTATATGTTATTTGTATGTTGTTTGCATGTTGTTTGCATGTTGTTTGTATGTTGTTTATATGTTGTTTATATGTTGTTTGTATGTTGTTTGTATGTTGTTTGTATGTTGTTTGTATGTTGTTTGTATGTGTTTGTATGTGTTTGTATGTGTTTGTATGTTGTTTGTATGTTGTTTGTATGTTGTTTATATGTTGTTTGTATGTTGTTTGTATGTTGTTTGTATGTTGTTTGTCCTGGCGGCACGGTGGCTGAGTGTTCAGCACTGTCATTTCACTGCAAGAATTGGATCCCCGGGTCAGGCTGGGGACTTTCTGTGCGCAGTTTGCACGTTTTCCCCGTGTCAGCGTGGGTTTCCTCAGGTTACTCCGGTTTCCTCCCACAATCCAAAAACATGCACTAGGTTGATCGAAAATGTGAAATTGTCCAGCAGTCTCACACACAAGGTCCCTGTAGAGATACAGGGTTGGAGAAAGACCTGGCAACCTACTCCGTAAAAATATAATTGCTGAGTTACTCTGGGGATCGGTAGCGCCCCACAGAGGAACCCGAGCGTCGTAAACGACTGGAACAGGTAAATACACACACACACATGTTGTTTATTTGTTGTTTATATGAATGTTCACATGTTTTCTGGTCCGGTTTGATTTTTAATGCTCACTAACCAAATGAAGTGATCTGTTTTATTCTGCTCGTACGGATTCTTTAAATGGTTCTATCAGAAAAGAATAAATGTGACCCATTACGTAAAAGCCCCGTCTCCATGCACATTGACCGTTGCTATGGTATCTTATGTAAGAGAGACTTGTGTTGCGTTCCTGAGCTGAAATCTTCAACACTGCTCATCAGAAGTCTGTTCAGGCATGCTGAACTATATTTCTCTTAAATCCATGGGTATGCAACGGGGCGTGGAAGTGTGTGTGTGTGTGTGTGTGTGTGTGTGTGTGTGTGTGTGTGTGTGTGTGTGTGTGTGTGTGTGTGTGTG
>JAOUQU010127336.1:0-15333 GCA_028566735.1 Ammoglanis amapaensis | reverse complement strand
TGGTATGGAGTGTCACGTCTTCCTTTGTGATGCCGTTCAAATTAAAAGTCCCAGAAGTCCTTTGACGAAACGCAGCGATTTTCTTTCCTGCGACTAGCCGACCATTGGAATTTGGCCGACTAGTAATTTTTTCGGTCGACCAACGAATAATCGATTAATTGCAGTCAGCCCTAGTGTTTAGTAAGCATCAGTTAGTGTAAAGATATTGTAACTTTAGCATTCTTCATGTGTGCTAGATTTGTGTTAGTAGTAGCGGATCCTTGCGTACCCTTGTGCAGACTTATTAAAAGTCTTAAATCTCTGTGTGTCAGCTTCTCTTATCTTATCAATCTATTTGTGAAGTTAAGTTTTTCAAGCCAATTCTAATTTGGTGTGATTTGTGTTAATGTTGTGAAGTGAGAGCAAAAGAGTAGGTGGTGGTGTTGTTGTTTCTTTGTTAATGTAATCTAGTCAATGCCAATTAAAAAAATCTTACTGCTTATCTAACCCCTGTGCTGGCTATTTATAACAGAGACTCCAAGTAATGCACTATGCGTATCATCCACTACTAGTGCAGATGCCTCAACCAGATAGCAGTAAAACCACATCAACCTTTCTCTCTTATCCACAGTCAATCATGCTGCAGTCCTACCTGAGACATCACACATTACGACTCCTGAGTGTGTTTTGTTAAAATTGTAGGTGTAGGTGGATAACCATTAAAAGAAGCTAACTCTTTTGTTCATTTATTTAAGAAACAGGGTCACATGAGTAACTGAGTGGGTGGAGCTTTGAGCTATTAATTAAGAGTTAAGAGTTTAATTCCTGCTCTGCCACAAGAGTGCACAAGCAAGAGTGCAAATTTCTGGAGTACTGAGCTCTTGCAAACAAGTTAGTTTACCCAAACAAGAAATTTCGTTGTACTAATTTTGTGTATATGTTCAAGAAAAATGAAAGCCATTATATTATAATAAAGAGGTTTTACAACAATGATTGTTTAAAATGGCAAATAAATATCCTGTCTTATTATTGTCATAGTTGAAAAAAAGTGAATTGTAGTCTGCTGCTATTTAAAGACAATTAATAGATTAATTCCAAATATAAATGGCATCCTTTTACTGCCACCTGCCTTTGTGTTGCTGAAGCCTATCCCAAGGCACAGAGGAATACCCTGAATATGAGGGAAACAGTCCATCGCATGGCACATGACACATACACGCACAAACACACACATTCATTTATTGGACAATTCATTGTCTTCATTTACATTGCCTTTTCCTTGCTGCTGCAGTAAACTTGAGCTCTAGACATAAACCCATGCAGACACAGGGCAAACATGCCCACTTTAAACAAAGTACCCACCTACAGTACATATATAAGCAATGAGCTTCCAGATGTGAGGTGACAGTGCCTCCAACTTAAGGCTGATTTATACTTCTGTGTCGACTCGAGGCAAGACAACGCCGTCACTTTCCTTTTGCAGTTTTAAATCATAGTCTTATGAACCACAAATAAATTCACTGCCACAGTGCTAGAGGGTGTCACATTTCTGAGGGTACTGTGACATTTGTGTTTACCCTTCAGTATGGTCACAAGCCAGAAAGGTTGTTGTTGTTGTTGTAGATTTTAGCTGATCAGTATTGAATAATGAATGCTTTTAAATGTTGGATCATGAAAAAAACATTGTAAACACTTAAATATTTGAACTACAAGTGTATGCACTGTATTGTTTTGATGGCTATAGTGCTTCGCTTTGTGGTTTGTTACATTACATTAGTACCAATAAAAGTACAAGCTGAAGAATAAAACTTTACTTTAGTACTTTATATTACAAACCCTTTTAACCTGCAACTATTTCTTTTTTAGGCCATCCATAAGCTGTTCCAACAATGGTGGGCAAGTACAACTATCCTGAATACCTTGTTGTGTTAATGCATGGTTTTTTTTACAAGCACGAATGTGTCTGGGAAAACCATTGAACCACAGCCCCATAATATTATCTCTTTCCTGGAGAAGGATGGTGTAAAGAAAAGGCACAGAGCCAGTATTTATAAAGAATATAACTATATTGATATCCCATTTTAAAATAATGTCCAATAGTTTACATCTGGTGCAGCATTGACTAGGCAAAGATGCTTTTCCTCTACTGTTGACAATAATTGTGTCAATATATGAGGGTATGCACATGATGAATGTTAAGGCTTGGATTGTATTCAAGCTTCCAATTGATACATGAGGTGTTCAGTCGGGGTAAGGTCATGTATAAGGCTTTGTCAGGTTTTTTTTAGATCACCGAGTTTGATCACTGAGATCAATTCATGTTAAATCTTTAAAGAACACTGCTATCAAGAGGTTGAATTTTACATAGTGTGTGCATATACACTGACCAAGCATGACCAGTGGCATAACTAACACAGATTATCTGTTTATTCTGGCACTTGTTGTTACGTCAAAATTCCATGATGTGTTTTAAGCAGCAAAAATTACCAAGCATATGAAGATTAGCCAGTTTGATAAATTGGACATCTCCAAGACAGCTGCTCTTATTCATCCAAAAAAAAAAAACAGTGGAAGAAACACTTTCAACAAAACCATGAAGAGGTAAGAGTCATTAAAGCATATGCAGAAAAAAAAATTGGCTTTGTGTTCTGACCCAACAGACCCAACTACTGTAGCTGAGAATTTGTTGTGATGTTGGTTAAAGCTGATTTTGATAGAAAGGTGTAACAATACATAGTGTAAAACAAAAGGTGGTGCAGCATAATAGTAGGAAGGTGGTTATAATGCTATTTCAGATCAGTATATAGTGTACGTTCCAACTGCAGTTGTAAAACACAGTTAATATAGCAAAATGTTCCTGGCAAACTCTCCCGTGCTAGTGTTTAATCTTGTCCAAAAAAGCTGCAGTATTTCATCAATCAAACAAGAGGTACAAATCTGCTGTCACAAACATTTCCAATTTTAAAAAAACTGGCTTTAATACATCTGAAATATTTTTGTTACACTATTTAATCAGCTAAATGCACTGCAGTAATATTTTTCAATGCAAAACGATACTAGGAGGCTATTATCTGTGTCACACATTTGGCTATGTGTCCTCCTGTGTGCTTTAGTGCACCTGCCGCTCCATTCTCTCCTGCAGCATGGTGTGCATGGCAAACGTTAACCTTCCATCCATATGTCCATACACTTTGTGCCTTTGTCCTGTTGGTGTCTTTAATTGTACCCTATAGTTGTCGTTTTTATGACTTTTAAAATCCTCATTTTTTACACACACTCTCTTGCGCTCTCTCTCTCTCTTTCTCTCTCTCTCTCTTTATGTGTGTGTGACTGTCTGTCTGTCTGTCTGCACCCTGGAACAGACTGTGGACCTGTTCAGGTATTTATTTAGTCTATTCGCCCTGCATGTCTTACTGCGACATCAATTAGGATTAAGCTATATAATGGCTTTATATATCATGGCTGAATAGACAATGTATCAATACTTGCACACTTTATTAATACTTAGACACTTCATCAGTACTTTATCAATACTTGGACACTATCAACAATTGGATACTTATTAATACTATAATTAACACACTTTAATAACACACTAAAATATTGGTCCTTTAAAAAATTATTTCGTTTTTAATGTTGTGGCTGAGCAGTTATAAAAAAACATTTCACTGCTGGTTGTACTATGTATCACTATGTATGTGACAAATAAAATTAATTTGATTTATTTAAAGTGTTCAAGTTAAATGGTACGTATTTCTCAAAGTGTAAAAGTTATAGGATATTGTTTTAGGTCAAGGATGCAAAGCATTTTAGTGGTTCACTAAAATGTAGTGGTTTAGTGGTCGAGCATTATACATTTCTAATGCCAGTGGGATCCAAATTTGAAACAACAAGATGATGAGCATTCATTGCTTTCTTACTCCACTAAATTGTCTTCAAATAAGAGCTACTAAAGAAATAGTTGTTTCCACATTCACATATTTCTTTTATTTATTTGGTTGTTTAAAGTTTGGTCTAATTGATTGGGTCAAACATAATTATATGGATATAAAATAATGAATCATTTATTTCTGCATTTTTCAGCATATTCCAGTTTATTTGAAAACGGGGGGGGGGGGGGGGGGGTCAGAACAAAAGCTTAATGACACACTTAGGGGTGATTTATACTTTCGACGCAAGAAATGAGCGTCACCTCAACTATGCATTTTTCCTGTTTTAGTTAAT
Organism: Ammoglanis amapaensis; assembly: GCA_028566735.1. Classification (NCBI taxonomy): domain Eukaryota; kingdom Metazoa; phylum Chordata; class Actinopteri; order Siluriformes; family Trichomycteridae; genus Ammoglanis; species Ammoglanis amapaensis. Next base: position 11,130 of record JAOUQU010127336.1, on the reverse strand, counting down.
CATCAAGGTTGTATATGCATCGAAAAAGAGTTTCTGAGGATTTTGTTTGTGTATGTGTTGATATTGAACAACAAACAACAACAACATTGAGGCATCGCCATATCCTAAGAGTGAATGCATTAACATCTTATCATTCTTTTGATGGCTGTTGTGCTCTCTCTTGTGGTCTAGGTCGGTTCTGCTTGCAGTCCACATTGTTCTGACACGTAGTTAGACCATTTTGGAGGTCTTGTTGACGCTGGGCTATTTCATCACGATGACGACAGTTTGACGGAGAAGTATGAATTGGCCTTTAAGCGCTTTACTTAAACTACACTTGAATACCTTTACATTTACCATTAAAATTAGTCAACATCACAGTATGAACAAATTCACTGTCAAAAAAGCTATTAAAATTTAAATAATCCATTCTTAATCCATTGAAAATCTGGTTTGTATGCTAATGAGTTGTTACCGGAAACTCAGTATTTCCTGACAGAAACACAGAGTTTTAACACACATTACTTAATAAATGAATAATAAATAATCAAGTTATATTTTGACTTGATTGTGTACAGACTGATTCTCTTTGGAATTCAGAATGGAGAAAACTGCAGGACGATTATCTTACTGCAAAGCACAAACACTCTCATTTGTACAGCCGTAAAAACACACAGTCATTATTTGAAAAAGGTCAATATTTTGTACTTACAAGTCTGTGTCTATCAAAGCAGTTTGCCGTTTAGTGTCTGTATAGTTCACACACATAAAACACTTTTTTCCTCATCGACCATTCTTGGGCTCAGAGAAAGTGTAAGGAGTCATGCATAGCAGTCCACAACACAACCGTTCCTGTGGGATTTTCTTTTAACTGGAAACGTCTCGCTTGTTTCATGCACGGTGAACATAAATCCAGCATCCGAACAACAAATCTTCATCTAATCAGGTGAAACTGTGGTGGGAGTTTGCCAAGTGATGAGTGGTCAGGTCATTATTACACCACAATATTACTGAAGTTAAATGTCTCGATTTTCTTGACACCAAATATTTTTTTTATAATTTACAGAAAATGAATGGATTTTATTAAAACTTGGAGTGTTCAAAGGAGCGCATGTAAACAAACATATTCAGTATATCCAGTTGGCCTGTGATACACAGGTTGTCATGTGAGAATGTTTAAACCTGAGCATAAAAGCATTATATATCATTATTTATCTGACAATGTGAAGCACTGTGTAAGGATCCTACAAGCCCCAAGTCTATTGTCATGACTAGCAGTAGAACCCAGCAGCAGAAGAAAACATAAATAAAATAAAAACAAACTTTTTTTGATTTCTTTGAACAGAGTCACAAATCAATACAATCTACTGGTCTAGCATTCAGATATGGATTGTCGTTTGAAATTGTAGTCAATTCATCAAGAGTAGTTGTTGTCCAGTGAGGAGAAACCCTGTCTTACCTTCTCTCACTTAGATACCATCATTTGTACATTAAATTAGCAATCCAAGGGTGCGTTTCTCAAAAGCATAGTTTCTTTTAAAATACTCTTTTCACTACTGTGCTTTTTATACACTTTTGCCCTCCACACTTTGACCCAATCCGTGCAGTGAAACACACATTTACACAAACTAGTCAGCACAAACTAAGGGGCAGCAGTGAGCACAATTACCAGACAGGGTAGGCCACCTTAGCCATGCCCCTGGGAAACAGTTGCTTGCTTAAGGGCACATCAGTTGTGCAACCTTCTGGTCACAAGTCCGTTGTAACCACCAAGCTGAATGATACAGTTTCATACAAATTATGTAAGTTGCTACCAATTTGCAACGTAACCTCTGTTTGTATTAAATTCTATGAGGCAAAAGAAACAATAGATTTGTTTGTACACAATAAAATGGCAAAAAAATACTGATGTAAACAAACTATTTTAACAAATAATTTTAAATATATAAAAGAAAATTGTTGGATATCAAATCATGCAAAGAAAATCATGCTGTCAGGCAGTCCCCCATCTTTTGTCAATTCAGCGAGAAGAAGAAGGTGAAGAAGTCTTCCAAAAAGTAGCCACAATAAAATATTTAGAAAATATTTGACAAATTAGGTTTTTTTTTCCATTTTGGTAATATGTATTTGAAGAGTGTGTAGAGTGTTAATTATTGAGGGCTAAAGGCCCTGCTTTAGCAGATGCAACCTGAAAGTCTTGGGGCTTGTACAAACAACCTTCTGATAGTTAGCATTTAACATTAATTAACATTTCTTAAAGCATTAGCATTAATTAAGCTTTTCTGTAAATGTAAAACAAGTTTTATTTACTTCTATTTTGAAGCTTGGTTCCTCCTGCTTGAGCTTCAACAGGGTAACATTTTGGTCTGACTGTCATTGGAGTCTGAGTAGTTTGGAGCTGAGCAGTCACCTATAACAGTGTCAGAGAAGAAATCCAAACCCTTCTAAATAATCAAAATAGTGCTATTCATTGTTATAAACCATATAATAAATCGGTGATACCTTGTGGTGTTCCTACTCAAGGAGACAGATCTTGTTGTTTGAGTTTGATGAGCTGTTGGGTCTTCATCAGCTTTTCATTCATTCTCTGAAGCAGAGACTCTTGGGACTGTAGTTGAATCTTACAATACATAGAAAGCTTGATATCTAACTGTAGAAAAAATCCTTTACATTGCATTATTGATACATGATTGTGCTGACCTGCATTTATGTCTGGCCTTGTCCTGCCCCATACTGAGGTCTAATCTTAGCTGGTCCAGCCAGAGCCAGCTACAAGAAAGAGGCTGTAAACTAAAAGTCTAAAGTAGGACAAATAAATTAAACAATTTTACCAATCAAACTTCATCATTCTCTTTACTGGCTTCATCTAATTTTTAAATCTATGAATTGAATTGCTCGATCTGAGATGTGAATTCAGAACCAAAAATAAAGTAGTAACATTTAAAGTTAAATTCCATGTGTAGTGAGAATAAAATTCAGTTAACCATGTCAGACATTGTGAGACCTGCTGGACCTACATCTTGGTTCCCACCTCTTTCTGGAGATGATGGACTTTGGCATCTTTCTCACACAGTTTATAGAGATCCAGGTTTAGTTTTCAGATTCAGTAATTTTTCTGGCTCTGCTCGACAACTTCTGTCTTTACTTCCTTCTCCTACTCAAGTCGAGCCTGCATCTTTTATAGAGCCTGGTTTGGATCCAAATCCAGCAGTGTAGTCTTCATTCTGTTCTTCAGACAGATCCTGGTGCTTCAGGGCAAGATCTTTTACCGATTTTCTTTTCTCACACTGCTGCAGACACTTGGCCTCCAGCTGTTTCTCAGCGCCATCTCCATCTCAAGCTGACGTTGACGCTTTGATATAGAACCTGACACAAAAACATAAGATGTTTAGAGTTGTTCTCACAGAAGATTAAACATTTGGGTGCACAGTTGGGTGCTAACTCGTGTCGTACTAATGAGCTTAATGCTAATGAGGACAATGTGAGTTCATCAGTGATCTTCACACCTGGTTTTTGTCCTTGGGACAAGGGCTGAGCATCTGACTGAAATTAGCTTCCAAGCCCTGAATCTTTTCCTTAATAGAAGTTCTCTCTAAGAGAAGGTACGCCACCGTCATGTTCCTGGGAACGACCTTTGCCTGGCTGACATACAACAGCATCGCTGCAATCTCATTTCTCTCAACCCCTTTGTACATAATTAAAGGTGCGAAGCACTTTCTGCAAACATTGTAAAATAATTCATGAAGGAAAAGTCAGAAGAGAACTAACCTTGGTGTAACTAAATCTCATCCAGCTTCAAGCAGAGACTTTTATTGTCTTGTCTAATCTCCTGGACTCATGTCTTCTGTTTAAACACTTGCTGTCCATCAGATCAGAGTCCACCTCTGAGAAGACTGATGTCCTTTTAATTGTATTACTGCTTAGATGTGTTTTATGACACGATGGTAGTGACTGCAATAATTTTTTGGATTGCAACTTTTTCAGCACTGTGAATTTTCTACACGCTGGCATTTTTGTTCCACATTTTACCCAATCAGTGCAGTGAAACACACATTTAAACACAGCAGTAATCACTATTAGAAGCTATGAGCACAAGCACCTGGTGTGGTGGACAGCCCAAGCCATAGTGTCCAGGGAGCAGTTAGGAATTTGGTGTTGACTCTCAAACGGACATCCCTCTGATCACAAGCTAAGTTCACTAAACTTGTGACTACGGCTACCCCAGTGCAGTGTTTCATTTGAAATTTGGTGTCCTCATATAGACAGCTGTCAAATCAGGTCCTCACAGGTGTCAAATCAGATCCATAAAAGGCCTGTGTTGCTTCTGCATGTTATTCCAACTAAACCAGGAGGTCACATGATCAGCTGGTTAACTGAGACCAGCTTATTTAACTAGTGAAATCAGTGTTCTGATCAGGTTGGAATAAAAGCCAGCAGCCACACTTATACTTTGAGGATGTGTTTGATACCCTTGTAGAGAGACAAGAAAAGATTGTTCAAGCTGATTAAAGTGTCCACTCAAACCTGTAGAGGTTAGGAAATGAAGGATAATAGCCAAGCTGTCATCAATCCTGCACAACAACGCACATACACAAGTCCTAGGGGTCCTAACAAGCTCCTTCAGCTTCAAACTACTCCACTCAGTTTGTAAGAAAAGATTTTATTGCCAGTTCATCAGGTGTGTGTGCGTGTGTGTGTATATATGTGGTTAAATTTACTTCACCATGCATGTATTTGGTGTGTGTGTGTGTGTGCGTGCGCGGTTTTGTCTGGTTAAATCCATCCACCGTATTTCTTTTGTGAATATGTGTGGTAAAATCCACCATGTGTGTGTGTGTGTGTCTGTGTGTGTTGTGTGCGTGCATGTGTGCGTGCATGCATGCATGCGTGCGTCCGTGCGTTGTTAAATTCACCATGCATGCATTTTGTGTGTTTGTGTGTGTGTGTCACAGCCCATAAAGCACTAAATTTGGCTTATCAATGTATAAACAATTTATTTCAATGCAATATGTAAGCAATCTGGTGAATGTTTTCTATACTAACTAAACTCATTAAAATAAGATTTTACGAGACAGGAATTGACTTATTAGGATAAATTAATCCAATTCATTTACACAATTTTATTTACAGCTTTTATCAAACGCTTCTATCAAGACACATACTTGCTGTTTATCTTCCCTGGGGCAGATCATCCATCATTTCTCACATGGCTAGAAATGTCCCACATTGGTTGAAAGATCATGACGGAGACTTTGAAGTATTACCCTACTATACCACAGATTGTAACCCAATTGCACATCTGCAGGATCATTTTGTCGTGTGTCTTGTGGACTTTATGGATCTTTATCGTCCCTGCCAAACCATAATACCAGTGCTGCATTGGAAGAATATTTAATAACCTCCAACTCACTACAGAATGCATGTCCAAATAAACTCTGATTCTTTTTTATTTTATGTTGCACATCAGCACAGAAACCAGGACCGTTGACACAGGTGGACGACTGGGTCTCTTTCTTTGAGCCTTTGGTTCCGAGGGGTGCATAAATGAGCCTTATTAATTTATTTTATATTGGTCATGTAGGCCATGCAAAGCCTTAATCAAGTGTGCAAGTGTGTTTGGCCCTTATAGAAACAACTTTGATCACTCTGCAATCTGCAATTGGCCCTGCTCGTAGATCATGTACTGTTTTATCTTCTGCAAGAGGTCCAGTTGTGTACGGTGAACTTTACTTGTAAAAGCATTTGTTATTATTTTACTGCTAACCAAACCTATGATTAAAAAAACATAAACACTCATGTATGTCGCACTCACAAAAAAAAGTGGTGAGCACAACAAACTCTTTATTGAAATGTTCTTTCCTGGCATTCCCCTCCATCTTTCCCATAATAGAAGAGGGTATTTACAACATCGCAACAGTAACTGAAAAATGATAAGGTAAGGTTAAAAAATAAATAGAACAAAAATATTCTATCTCCTAAGGACTTTTCTATCAACGGTGATTATGATTAAATGAGTAATCCATATGTAATCAGAATATATATGCTTGCTCATAGTATCTCTATTTACGTTTTTTAACCAATAACATTTTTCTTTCATTAAATTTCCCGGAAGGGGCTATAAATTACGGGCGGAATGTTAACTTTTCATTTTTTTACAATGTCCTCTCTGGGAGTTGTTAAATAAGTTAGTTCAGAAAATATTATACTAAAAAGTTTAGGCATCAAGCTGTTTCTATAGAGAGGTACTGCTGAGTTTTGAGTTGATTAATTAAGACATCTAAAATGTGTTACAAATTGAATTTTGTCGGCTTATGTGTTACACAACCCACATGTTTTAGAGCAATACAAATACTAACTAAAGCACATCTGTTCCAACAACACGTAAAAGACACTTGCATAATTACGCAATAGTTTCAATCACTCCATTTTTGTTTGGATTTAACTTGAGTGGTTTCATGGTAATTACATGGTTGTCTGTGTTTTGCTAGTATGAGTGTATAAGATGCAAAGTATTGCAAAGCAATAGATGTAAAGTATTGTTGATTTTATAAATGCCTCAGAGCAGCCAGCAACATGATGTGATTAGAAAGTGCTTCTAATCGAATGCTGTTGAGGGAATGACGAAATCAACTGGAAAAACACAAAAGCTGCAGATTTTTAAAAATACGATTGTAAATGTTGCATCTGCTGCACTCCGATATGCTGCAGTACTTATGACATTAATATCTGCACAACACACGAAGCCATGCTTTTAATATGTTTCTACCCTGTGCTGTGAAAAGACTACCAGATACTTATAATTTAGTCTGTTGTGGTACAAAACTACTTACTTGACTTGAAAATTAACAAATTTATAATTTGATTCATAAAAAAATCTCAAAAATAACTGCGAAGCATGTTTAACATTATGTTACAGCATTTGTCGTAATATTTACACAATGGACCAGGTATAGAACCACTGACAGGTTGAGAGAATAAAAGTCATCAGACATCAAGGCTGTTAGTGGGTGGAATATATTGTGCAGCCATTAACCATTTATGCTAAGACATTACACTAATAGTTTGGGATATTTGGCTTTCAGATTGAAACTTCTCTGAACTTTTAAATGCACGTGTCTAACTGTTTAAAGTACAGTTAGATGATATAACTAAACTCATTAAAATAAGATTTTACAAGACTTTGTGAAAACAGGAATTGACTTATTAGAATAAATGAATCCAATTCATTTACACAATTTTATTTACAGCTTTTATCAAACGCTTCTATTAGATTACAGATACTTGCTGTTTATCTTCCCTGGGGCAGATCATCCATCATTTCTCACATGGCTAGAAATGTCCCACATTGGTTGAAAGATCATGACGGAGACTTTGAAGTATTACCCTACTATACCACAGATTGTAACCCAATTGCACATCTGCAGGATCATTTTGTCGTGTGTCTTGTGGACTTTATGGATCTTTATCGTCCCTGCCAAACCATAATACCAGTGCTGCATTGGAAGAATATTTAATAACCTCCAACTTACTACAGAATCCATGTCCAAATAAACTCTGATTCTTTTTTATTTTATGTTGCACATCAGCACAGAAACCAGGACCGTTGACACGGGTGGACGACTGGGTCTCTTTCTTTGAGCCTTTGGTTCCGAGGGGTGCATAAGTGAGCCTTATTAATTTATTTTATAGTGGTCGTGTAGGCCATGCAAAGCCTTAAATCCCCGGGGTCCAGCAAGTGTGTCTGGCCCTTACAGAAACAACTTTGATCACTCATGTATTTAAAGTACAACAATACTTTTTGTATCATTTATTGTTTTCTAACAAGGAGCTTAAAGGCAAAATTCATTACAGCTTTTTAATCCATGAATTGATCAAAACAATTCTTGATTCAGTTAGATTATGTATTTAAACATTATTAAACTTTATCGTCCTGTTCATATTCTAAAATCATGAGATCAACACTACACCTAACAATCGATCACCAGTACCTCACCCTTGCAAGTCTTTAAACAAGATGTTATTAGTGTCAAAGAGTGTCATCAGCAGGTTGACTGGAAGAGTCAAAGAAAAGTGAATGATGAATGGCATAAAACATCAGACGCAAAGGAAAATTACTTAAATCCATTCAAAGCCAGATTGCATTTATGCTGGACTATGAATCAGGGCTCAGAGCTGTTTACTGATGAAAGTCGAGATTGCTCTGCATCAACCACCAGGCGAGACTTTTGTTGGTGGTGGTGTTATAGTGTGAACAGGTGTGTCTAATCAATACAGAACCGTCCTACACTTAGTGACTGGTACAAACTACTTCAATAACATAATTAATACAGTTATTCTGCTTCTGCATAAGCAACACAAGCCTAATTTCATCTTCATGGACCATAACGCTCCAGCCTATCAAGGTTGCATAATTAGGAAAAGGCTGCTGAAGACCGAGGTACCTATAATGAAGTGATCTGCACTTTCACCAGACCTGAATCCCACAGAAAGCCTTTGGGATCAGCAGTCAGCGTGTAGAGGCTCGTAAGTCTGTACCTCGGAGTCTCAATGACCTGAGGCATGCCCATTAAGAAGAGTGAGATGACATGCTGATACAATAGGGTCAATGGGGAACAACATATTAGTAGGAAGCTGGTCATAATTTTAGAAATGAACATTTATATGAATAAAAAAATTCTATTTTCATTGCTATAATTTCTTGCACAATAATTACCTGAATAAATTTGTCTCACTCTGAACGCAACACAGATGAATGACTGAATTGAAGAAATAATAGCATCCCCTTGCTGTTTTTAATTTCTAATTTCTATGTCTCTAGACATATATTTAGATTTATGTGAAATGTTTAATTTACCTTCTTCAGTAAAGCACATTGAGGTTAATAGTATGTATATAAATGTTTATTACTGTGTTAGATTTCCTTTGGGTAAACAAGAATTCATTTGGATGAGAGAAATTGTATTTGAAATTGTTGTGATTGTGATGAAGCATTTGAAGAGTTGAAGCACTTCTGCTATAAACAAGGATCTAAAAGAAATTATAGAATTTTATTGCTGAAATTGAATCTTAATTTAGTACAACCAGTTATATAGCTGGGGGTGGGGCAGTTATAATTTCACAAAGGTCATATCTGTTCTCAGTGTAATATCATGTTATGGTCATGAGCTTCAATGATTCATAAATACAACACATATGCAATAATAAAGAGAATTAGAAATCGAATAATTAGAAATAAGAAAGAAAAAATACTTTTCTTTAAGAATTAATTGCAAAGTGTTCTGTGTGGATTAAAAGCATTAAAAGACAAGCAAGAAGACAAAGTGTGTGTATGTATATATATATACATACACACATCTCTATAGTCTTAGTGTCTCATGTTCTCACAGCTCACTGCAAGATTAATGCTTTTGCACAGAAGCCCTGCAAATCTGTTCAATTCTTAAATGTTAAATATTATATTAAATAATATATGATAGCGACATCAAAATAATTTATATTTTTTAGGGTTAAAAGCTCAGTGCATCTTTAACTATTCACAAATTTAATTTAATGGAATGTATTGTAAATTTTTAAACATGGAAAAACATGAATGTCAGGGATGGTATAGACTAGATGTTGTATAATACTCACACTGCTGGGTTCCTTTTTTCTGATAAAAATAATTATAAAATTGAAGTTATAACGATGTTATTTTTTTAAATAAACTACATGTATGTATATTCTTTATTTAAGTAAATTATGTATGCCATTTTTTGTTATAGGTACAAACTATGCAAAATAAAGCTCTGTAAAAATATAGTGCTATTGCCCCTGTTGTTTAAAAAGTAAATTTTAGTATATTTTAAATTGATTTAAAGCAGTACACCTGTGCATCAATTTCTTGTGGTCCATCAATGCTTCTTTAGTTAAGTTCTAGAAAATATCACTAACCTTGTCATGAGCTATTTTTCATATCATTTGCATTTTACTGTGTGTCTCATGTTTACTGATTAATCTTATCCCGAGGTGCACGTAGCAATCCTGCAGCAATGCAGTTAGCAATCAGTTAGTCAAAATAGTTATCTTGTGTTGTATATTGTTGCTTCCATTTATTCATTATGTCTTCATATTACTGCTTGCAAGTTCCAACATCATCCCACAATTAAAACAAGAAAATGAGGGACTCTACAGATATTTAGACTTTTTTCCCATGGATATGAGAGTCTGGATGGCATCATAAACGAATAATTAGGAATTCAGTGGAAAATGCTCTCTGTGGATTAGCGTCAAACATTTCAGTCACAAAGACAAGTGATAAGAGAAATAACTAGCTTATTTATAGTTTTAGTAAATATGGATGAGACTAGATGGTTGAGACTATATTCATCGTGCATTAGTATGTGCATTGTAGCTTCCATTTATTCGATTATTGAGTTTATAAATGTACTATGAGGGAACTTCAAATGTTCAAACAGTGGCAAATTAGTATCAGTAGTGCATTAGTGGCTACACACTCAGCTAAACATTTGTTGCTGCATTAAAATGGTATGGCACTGGGAAAATGCATCAGTTAAGTAAGTTTTGTTTTAAAATTTATTTCTTGAATAATAATTAAAAACATTAAGTTTTATTTATCCTACAAATAGACTAGCATGTCAAAGTCGTCATATTCATATCTGCTAGTCCACTTCATGTCTTTGTCCCTTTCATGACCTCATTTCAGCTTATGACAACTGCAGTAATAATTGTAACTTAAAGTGATTAACCTTTTCAGCATCCTTTCAATGGAGTTAGCCTTAGACTTAATTAAACTATTTTTAGTGAATCATACTGCACTGATAGTCTCTTTTCTTTTTTTAGTTTTAATAAAGCTTCTTTCTAAATCCATTTACAAAACCATTCGCTTTGCTTTTAAAAGGAATGAGTCACTTAAGTCCACATATTAGTTCCATTGAATAGAAAACTGATATGTTCTTTATTCATTTATTATACTATGTTTCTATACTGTAAATCAGACACATCAGAGTATAATCAACGTCTGAAAAGTCCTTCAGCAAGGGCAAGCCATGGTCCAGATGGCATGACATTTTTAGAGATAAACTCTAACTCTCTCTCTCTCTATCTCTCTCTCTCTGTGTGTGTGTGTGTGTGTGTGTGTGTGTGTGTGTGTGT